>JAANBB010000076.1:0-124708 GCA_014621425.1 Cylindrodendrum hubeiense | reverse complement strand
TCCTCCTCAGCCTCCTCGGCACCGTACTCGTCGCCATCGGCTTCGAGGTCAGCCTCAGGTTGCTCGGGGGGGAACTCGGCGGGGGCAGATGCTTCAGAATCCCTGGGGTGGGTTAGCGTGACCAGTCTTGTTCGCAAATGCGCATCAACTTACCACTTGATGGCGAATCGTGTCACTCGGGGCTTCTCAGCCAGGACATTGCGCTTGACGCGCTCAATGATGGGCTTGGCAGGAGGCTCAGTGTTAAGTTCCTCCGAGTCGTACTCATTGTTGACATAGTAACCGATACGGATGAACTCCCGACCATCGTAGGCACATGTCAGGAGGACGACAGTTACACCAAGGATATCGGCGTCAGGAATGCGCGAGGTGTTGGGGGCATCGGCCTCGAAAATGAACTTGTTGACGCCAACGGGGACGGGGCCGACAAGCAGCGAGTCAAGCTCCTGGTCGTACTGGTCGCTACGAAGCGTTAGAACAGGCGGTGTGCAAGGTCAAGTCGGGTTTGAACTCACGAAGTGGCAGATCCGACGTAGGTCAACTTCCACTCGAGATCTATCTCCAGTTAGTTGGATGCGGGATAAACACCAGGGCAAAGGCATCACGAACCCTTCTCGAGCTGCTCAAGGCACTCAAAGGTGATTTCGAACTCGTACTTGTCGGCGAACTTGGCGGGGTTGTTCATGACATTGACCCCCAAAAGCGAAACGACAGACATGGCGGCGGTTGGTGAGGAGAGACGACAGGTTTTGTGAGGAAAGGTTTGCGGAGGCAGTCGAGCGGCAACAGAAGCGCAACGTCGATGGAGATTGATGGCAGTGAATCGTGCGCGGAGCGGCTGGTGACGAGGGAGTCGGCGGGTAGCGTTGGGCGAGACTGTGGAGCTCGCAGAGTGGGCGTGCGGGTAGGTAGGCGTACAGTAGACACGGCGCGCGAGTTTGTTGGGACAGGCGCAAGAGATGATGCAACGTGCAAGTTGGAAGAAGCTGGGGTGGCGGCGCTGAGGATGAAGAGGAGAGGCACAGAGTTGTTATGGCAGTAAATTGCAAGAAGAAAGGAAGGCTGGCAAGAGGCTAAGACGTCGAGGTGCAACGCGGCGAGTAAGGAAGGGCCGTGTGCCGTGGGCAGGACGACGGACGCGCTTTCTGGCCGCACCGCGTTAATGGGTTCGTCCACGGCCAAGCGGCCAGGGTCACGGTGCCTGCCTCTACTACCTAGTAGGTAGGTACATAATGCTCTCCTCTAGCGGCATTGCCAGCGACGCGAGGAAAAAAAAACCGGCCAGGGGTGGTTGGGATCCAGTGGCCAGCGGGAGTGGCCAGCGCGCACGCTCCGTCACGTGATCGTGTCTCGTGCCTGTTGCGGTCCGTGTTGTCTGCGGCGCGTGTGCTCTCGAGTGCTACTACGGTTTTGGACCTGAAATTCGAGCAAAACCGACTGAGAAAACTGGCAAAATTGATATGCTGTTCTCGTTGTTACAACTAGTGCAGGTGCCCTTTCTAATACCTACCCAAAGGCAAAAGGGAAGGCTTAAGTATATCACATAAACCTGTCTATGAATCATGATGCACTGTAGCCTTGGCGAAGAAACAGATGGCCGTAAGTTGACAGACGAGCATACACTGCCAGTTACCTCGATTTTTAATAGGTGGTCTTATCAGAGGTCTTGATTAATACATACCTGCCTTCAGCACAATCATCAATCACGAGATGCAGCATAATCGCGTTCGTGTTCGTCTTCAACTCTCCATCTAGAGTCTTCCAAGACCCCATAACATTCACCGCCCATACCCCGCTAGCTTGTTTCGGCTTTCTGCCACCCGCATTGTCTAGCAGGGCCTTCCACCTTCTTCAAACTCGCGAGGTCCCTTTGAGCTTTCGGAATTTTATTAGAGCCTCGTGTCGAGAGCTTCCTTTGACCCAACGCCCCGAAGTCCCAACCGATCCCATCGACTGAGCGCCGCTGCCACCCTGTTTTTGTGTCGTCCCGTGCTCCTCCGTTCTTTGCGACTGTATCCTGCTCGGTCGGGGCCGACTGGGTCAGCTCCACGAGCTTACCTCGTTTGCGACACCCCATCCACACTCATCGCTGGCTATTTCACCACCAGCCATCTCCCCAATCCAGTCTTTTGCGCCCTCTGCCGTCTAGATTATAGCGCCCTCGCGCCCGACCGATACCCTGCTGCCTCCGCTGCGCTACCGCCGACCTTTCGATTTCCGTCCTCAGCTCGTCACGCCCAGCCTCCCCAGCCGCGGTGGAGCCGTTTCGATTTCGACCTCGTCGCGTTCAACCTCTCGACAGGTGAACCTCCGCTTTAGACTCAACGCTTGTAATACGCAACATGGCTTCCGAAGGTGCTTCGTGGGGCGAAGAAGGGTTTGAGGCCACAGAGGGTGGTCAGGTTCAGCATAGCGACGAACAAGTTGATAACTTTGCTCAAGAATCCATTGTCTCAGGTGATGCTGCGGATAATGGCACAGAAGATGGAGGAGACTATGACCCAGAGTCCGTCACTATTGGATCCCCTGCTCAAGTCCCTGAAAAGGCCGCCTCGGCAACGCCCTCGCAACGTCCAGCGTCCAAACCCAAGATGTCGGGTGGCTTCCTAGTGGAGGCGTCTGATGATGAGGATGAAGAAGAGTCTGCGAATGATGCCCCGACAGCCGCAGATGCGCCATCCCAGAGCCAGCCTGTTCCCTCGATCGTGTCAACAGAGGCCAACACCCCAGCTCCTGCTGTTCCTGCCCCTGTCGTCTCATCCAATGTGCCTCCAGCCGTGACCAGTCTCGACCCGGTGGCGCTACTTGAAGCCCGTGTCAAGGAGGATCCTCGGGGTGATATGGATGCCTGGCTGAGCCTGATCGCCGAATACAGGCGCTCCAGCAGACTTGACCAAGCTAGGAACGTTTACAATCGCTTCGTCGAGGTGTTCCCACAAGCTGTGAGTACACACCACACATCGTTTCCTGATGAATAGCAACTGACGATCATTCAAGGGTGATATCTGGGTCCAGTGGATTGAAATGGAACTTGGCCTGGATAACTTTGTCGATGCCGAGCAGCTCTTTGGTCGGTGTCTGATGACTGTTCCTAACGTGAAGCTTTGGACAGCGTACCTGAACTATATCCGTCGCCGAAACGACCTCAACAACGATGCGTCCGGTCAAGCTCGCCGGACCATCACCCAGTCTTACGAGTTCGTCATTGACAACATTGGTGTGGACAGAGACTCCGGCAACATCTGGCAGGACTACGTTCAGTTTGTCAAAAATGGACCGGGACAGATTGGCGGCACTGGCTGGCAGGACCAGCAGAAGATGGATCAACTGCGAAAGGTTTACCACCGCGCCATCGCCGTTCCCATGTTGACCGTCAACAACCTGTGGAAGGAGTACGATCAGTTTGAAATGGGACTGAACAAAATGACTGTACGTCAGACCCCTCTCTCTTGTGTCGCATATACTAATCCTGTTCCAGGGCCGCAAGTTCATCCAGGAGCGATCACCCGGGTACATGTCTGCCAAGAGCGCCAACATTGCTCTCGACAATATGGCACGGCATCTGAAGCGCACCAACCTCGCGCGACTTCCGCCAGCGCCCGGGTTCGATGGCGACCAGGAATTCAAACAGCAGGTTGAGATGTGGAAGAAGTGGATTGCTTGGGAGAAGGATGACCCTCTCGTTCTCAAGGTTGATGAACCCAAGGTTTACAACCAGAGAGTTCTCTACTGCTACAAGCAGGCGATGATGGCGCTGCGATTTTGGCCGGAGATTTGGGTGGACGCTGCGGAGTGGTGCTTCCAGAACGATGTGCGAGACAACGACAAGGAGATGGGAACGGAGATGCTCATGCAGGGCATCAGGGCCAATCCCGAGAGCGTCTTGCTCGCCCTCAAGCACGCAGACCATATCGAAGTGAACTACCCAGCTAAGGAGGGTGACAAGTCGGAGTACGCCAAAGCGGTTCGGAAACCTTTCGACGATGTCCTGGACACCTTGTACGAACTTGGTGACAAGGTGAAGGAGCGAGAGAAACTTGAGGTTTCCACCCTCAAACAAGCCGCAGCACACGAGCCAGTCCATGCCTCGATTGAACAAAACGACGACTATGATGACGATGACAAGCCCAGAAGGTCGCCTCTGGAAGAGCGAATTCTGGCAATCCAGAGGGCCTACGCTATCGAGACTCAAATTCTCTCGCGGACCATTTCCTATGTCTGGATTGCCCTCGCCCGGGCTATGCGCCGAATTCAGGGCAAAGGCAACCAGACCGAGGGCGGTCTTCGCAAGGTCTTCACCGATGCTCGCCAGAAGGGACGGCTAACAAGCGATGTGTATGTTTCTGTCGCATTGCTGGAGTCGGTGGTCTACAAGGATCCCGTGGGTGCCAAAATTTTCGAGCGTGGCGCCCGGCTGTTCCCCAACGATGAGAACTTCATGATAGAGTACCTAAAGTATCTCCATTCAAAGGATGACACAACAAGTACGTTTATTTCTAATCCGAAAAGAAGCTCAAGCTAACAGAATTTTAGATGCTCGAGTGGTTTTCGAAACATGCGTCAATCGACTTATTGGGAAACCAGAAACCTTGGCCAAGGCCAAACCGCTCTACGCTTACTTCCACAAGTACGAGTCGCAGTATGGCGAGCTTTCGCAGATTGCGAAGCTCGAGGAAAGAATGGCCGAGCTCTTCCCCGGCGACCCGAAACTCGAATACTTCATTGCTCGATACTCTTCTGACAAATTCGACCCTGTCGCCGTTCCAATCATCATCTCGAAGCCGATCCAGATGCGGCCAAAACAGGCTTTCCCCACCATGATGGAACAGCCCGCTTCGGTGCGAAATAGCCCGCTTCCAATGCGACAGGAACAGAGCCCACGTCCGCAGTATGTGCGGGCAACCGCTTCGCCAAAGCGGCCTCTAGGTATCGATGATGACGAGTTGAACCCTCCCAAGAGACTTGCCCGAGGAGCCTCTCCCTTGAAGGGCGCAGCTGGTCGCCGTCTTGATCAGCAGCGTCGTAACCAGGCCTCGGCACTTCACCGTGACATTACCTTCTTGCTCAACATCCTCCCGCCAGCACAGAACTTCGACGCCCCGCGACTCAGCCCTGCCGCGACGGTCGCCTTCCTCCGCGACACAAACCTACCAGACTACGCTACGCTCAAGACGACGGGCGGTGGGCAGCCCCGCTATGCCAACCCAAGTCACACCAGACAGTCGTCTGGTGAGTACGGAAACCGGCCGTTGAGTCCTTATGGAAGGGTGTCCTCTGGCGCTGGTGGGTATAGGAACTCGCCATTGCGACCGGAGGGTGGAGCTGGCTTCCCATCCAATCCTTACCCTCCCCCCGATGCGGGCGCCGCCCCGCCTTCTTGGAATCAAGCACAGGGCGGATATGGTGCACAGCCGCCAGGACAGTACGGAGGATACCGATACTGATGGCAAATCTGCAGCCGTCATACTGAGCCGGGGCTGCTTGTGTCCCCCAACATGTTGTTATAATAGTTTGCTGGCGAGGTCGCCATATCCCACAAAATTCGGGACCAGTACTGGGTATCAGGAGAGGGATGTCTTTTGTCTCGCATGGTATGGCGTTCGGGAGGGATCCAGACAGAAATGGCAGCCGTCGAGTTATACCTGTCAAGACGAAAGGGTTTGAGTGGCGACGGTGGATTTGTTGTCTTTTTTTCAATTTTTTCACCATAGGCTTCTGCTAAATAGATAGAATGAAGAGAAGTTGGATGGCGCTTATTTGAGTCTCTCCCTTCACGTTGATTGCAATCCATGACAAGCCGTCATTCCTGATGTCCGTCCGCTGCCGTGTGTCATCGTATTGAATGGCAAACTAGTTTAGACTTTGTTATGCCGGTGAGACTATGACTGGATGGAGAGCTACATGGTAGTACGAAATTGTTGTTTCTTTCGACCCGGTGTTAGATTAAGTAAGAATGGACCCGAGCAATTTCGAAAGGCTCCTCACATATAAATTGTTAACACATGTAATTTGCTGTTTTGACTCCGGGTGTCCTCTTAGTCCACGCAACCGCCCAACCCTCACCAATTGATTGATGGACGTTGTCTTCCGCCACGCCGCTTTGTGCAGTCTCACGACAGCCGGGAACTAGCAAACCAGGACGCTTGGGCACATCCAAACGGGAAGGAATCACGTTTGAGAGGATAAGAGGCAGTTAGCCATTCAGGCCACCGCTTTGACACTTCATCGCCCGTTCCGTGTGAGACCCGACTGCTGGGTAGTCATTACGTGAGCTTACAGCTGGCGGCCAGCTGTTAAGGCAGCAAACGTGCAAGGGCGGCTGTTGACCCAGGTAGCTTACCTTACAGGTGCCTCGCAGGTGTGCGCTTGCGATTTGGTTTGTCTCCGGGTTCCTGCGCTTTTCTCTCATCTCCTCCGTCCTGTAGCCTTTCTCGCCGCCAAATCTCGCAGGCAAACGCAACTCCTTCACCACACCGCGCGCGAGACAGGTGTGCACAACAAAGCGCCGCAGCCTCTTGAAAGGTGAGTCTGTGATTCACTCACATCCCCGTTTAGCCTTGACCCCTGACTATTTGAAGACCCTTCTCTTCCTCCACAGCCTCTCTCCTTCTTCTCTCTCCTTCACACACACATCTCCACCTCCTCTTCTCAAGCACAGTTGCAAGCATCCACTTCTTCTCATTCACCCTCAGCATCACACCTAGCAATCTTTGTTACAACCTCTGACGTTCCAAAGATCACATCACGAGGCGGTGCTCTACTGTTCAAGCAAGCACTCTGTGACAAACACACCCTCCCCGACTGGTAAGTGTTCCATCTTGCAGCTGCAAATACCCGCTCTCTTTCCCCTCTTGCTCCAACGAGTATAACTTCCCTTCGCCCCGTACCTTCTTTCTCAAAAATTCTCCCCTCTTCACAACACGCCCTCTTCTTCCAATCTATTCCTTAACCCAAGCACTTCTGAACCCATTCTGACCTCCATCTTCAGGCGTCACCGCTAGAATGTCTGACCGAGGTCGCTCCCCATCGCCTTCCGGGCAGGGGGGTTCCTCTGGAGAACGACGATCGTCCCAATCTCCATCGGGTGCTCGATCTGCCTCGCCCTCTCGGGCCTCGTCTGATAAGCCTGGCTCCGGTTGGAAGCAAGGCCCCGGCTTTGATCCCGCTCGAGGGCCTCCCAAGCAGGAGAGGGGCAATACTCGCATGGAATTGCCCCCTGATGCTTATATCTCAGAAACCAAGAAGGATTTCTTCACCCTTCGTGGCAACAAACTGAATACCGAGGGCAAACCCGAACAAGTCGAGGTCAACCAGTATCGAATGACCAAGTTCGACTTTTCCAAGAAGATCTACCAGTACGATGTACGTTTTTATGATTCCTGCTCGTGTTGGTCATAACATTGCTAACAATCCGTCAAGGTGGTCCTCTCCCCCGAGCCTGACAAGCTCGGTCCCGTCATGAAGAAGATCTGGGCCCACCCGAAGCTGACGGATCAGCTCAAGCCTTTCAAAGGCGACAAGTGGCTTTTCGACGGCAAGAAGCTGGCCTGGGCCCCTGTCCTCCTTGATCGTGGCGAGATTCGATGCAAAATCGATCTTGACGAGGGGAGACGACCTCAAAATGCCAAGGCTCGTGCTGGCAACGACTTTCATGTCACCATCCGAAAGACTACAGAGATCAAGGTGTCCGCTCTCCAAGGTTACCTGGAGCACCAGTCGTCTTTCAACAACTCGGTTCAAGAGGCTCTTAACTTCCTTGACCATCTCGTCCGCCAGTGGCCATCCGAGCACCTGCTTTCCATCAAGCGCAACTTCTACAGGCTGAATGCACCTGGTATTCCACTCCACGACGGCGCTATCGTGGAAGTTCACAAGGGAACATACGCCTCTGTGCGTATGAGCCACAACTTGGCTCGCGGTGGAGTTGGCCTTGGTTACAACATTGATGTTGCCAACACTTGCTTCTGGATCGGAAGACAGCCTTTGGACAAGATGATTTGCAACTTTCTTGCGACTTGTGACAAACGCTGGTCAGGACTGACCCCGGTCTCGGTCTACCAGCACCTCAAGCCTGTCCAGGGCCGCAATGGTCGCTGGGAGTCGTCCGACGCATTCAAGCAACTTCGAAAGTTACGACGACTGAAGTTCAAGGTCAAGCACAACAATCGACGCAACGATGACAAACTCTACACAATCTGCGACTTTGTCTTCGACGAGAAGTATGGCCCGGAGGGTGCAACAGCCAGAAATTTCACCTTTACCAGCAGCGAGGACAAAGAAGTGACTGTGCAAGAATACTACCGAACGAAGCATAATGTCACGCTTCGATTCGCCAATCTTCCGCTCATTGACGCCGGCAAGGGAGGCAAAATCCCCATGGAGCTTGCTTGGATCGAGGGCATGCAACGTTACCCTTTCAAGCTCAACCCGGAGCAAACTGCAGCGATGATCAAGATCGCTGTCACTCGACCCAGGGAGCGAAAGGCCAACATTGAGAACAATGCTCGCGACCTTCAGATTGGCAATGATCCCTATCTGAGGGAGTATGGTGTCTCCTTCGAAACCCAGTTTGCGAAGACGGATGCCAGGGTCCTCCCAGCCCCTATTGTCAAGTTTGGCCAGGGCACTTGTGAGCCCAGGTTCGCAGGTCGATGGGACCTTCGCGGCAAGAAATTTTGGAAGCAAAATGTGGCTCCTCTCATGAACTGGGGCTTTGTTCTTCTGGAGCAGGGCGTTCCGTTCCCTGTGTTGCAGCAGTTTGCCAACAGCTTCAAAGCCGCCTTCCTCGCGCATGGTGGAAAGGTTACCAAAGACCCCAAACTACTCAATCCACCGGGAGACATGAGATTCAATGCGGCCAATGCGATTGCCTGGGCCCATGAGGAAATCACCAAGACTAGCGGATACACTCAACTTCTGTTCTGTGTCATGTCGAAGCGAAACAGCGGAACGTACGAGCGCTTGAAGAAATCGGCCGACTGCCGTTTTGGCATTCTTACACAAGTTGTTCTTGCAAACCACGTCCAGAAGAACAATGGCCAGTACCATTCAAACGTCTGCATGAAGGTGAACGCGAAGCTGGGGGGTGCCACTGCTTGCACACCTCAACTGTGGAAGACCCCAACTTACTTCCCAGAGAACCGGCCAACTATGATGATCGGTGTCGATGTTTCTCACGCGGCGCCTGGTGGCAATTCCGCTTCCACTGCCGCCATGACCATGTCTATGGACAGAGACGCGACCCGATATGCTGCCCTTGTGGAATCGAATGGCTACCGAGTTGAGATGCTTACTCCTGCCAACATGCGCTTCTTCTTTTCACAGCTTGCTGGATATTGGCGAGAGGGCCACAACAATGGCTTCCCGGCCCATATCATGTACTTCCGTGATGGTGTTGGCGAGGGTCAGTTTGCCCAGGTTCTGGACCAGGAGATTTCGGAGATCAAGGCTTTCCTCCGTGACAAGGTTCCCGCTGGGAAGTCTCTTCCCAAGTTCACGGTGATTGTTGCTACGAAGCGCCACCACATTCGGTTCTTCCCCACGCGCGGCGACAAGAACGGCAACCCACTGCCTGGAACGTTGGTGGAGAAGGAAGTCACTCATCCCTTCATGTGGGACTTCTATCTCAATTCTCATGTTGCCATCCAAGGAACGGCACGACCTGTTCACTATCACGTTATCCTCGACGAGATGAACATCCCGGTGAATGATCTCCAAAAGATGATTTACCAACAATGCTACTCGTACGCCCGCTCGACTACCCCCGTCTCACTTCATCCGGCAGTCTACTATGCGCATCTGGCTAGCGACCGTGCCAGGGCTCATGAGAACATTGCGACCAGTGAGGGATTCCGAGCTGGTCCCAAGGGTCACGAAATGATTCGTGACAAGATCGCCCGAGGAATGTCGATCGGTGGACCAGACCGAGGAATCGAAGCACCACCCCTGCTTCGACTTGGAGGTAGTGTGGACGCGCAGAAGCCCCCCATTGAGGGCGAAGAACGCCAGCGGAATTTCTTCCGCAAGACGATGTGGTACATCTAAGCGGGATGGGTGACGCGGGATGGGTGACGCGAGGTGATTGAGGAGAGATGGGCTCGCACGGTGGCGACCGAGAGTTGACAGCAGGGTTTGAGCTGGCACTGAGCAGCTTGAGAACGTTTCAAAGCACAGCTAACAAGCTTTTGATCAAATGATCACACAACAAATAAAAGGGGCGACCGGTTTGGCGGGAAGTGGCGGCGGAGGTTCTTTTCATAGGTACTTTGTCTACTAGATGAATTTACCATCTTGCGACAACCAAGAGACCAGAGTGCATGCTTCTGAATTCGTAACTGTGACGCAAAATTCGACAGGTTTAATACCGCCAGAAAAGCAGCCTCAACACTGTAAGAAACCTTGGTCCTTTTAATAGCGCCAGCAGTGCTCGAGGGGGCCCGTTTGAGCTGCGACGGCAATGGACCAAGCCTGACAAGGTTAAATATTTGGCTTAATCATCCCTTATCCGACTGGGGTGTTAGGTAGAGGTATATAATGGTACTCTAGTTACCCAGGCACCAGGATTTGCTTTTTCGAGAGGCTACAAGGATATGGAGGCCAGCAGGGAGACCAGTCGGGAGGCGAGTACGAGGCCAGTGGGAGGCCAGTAGGGAGGCCAGTGGGAGGTCAGTGAGAGGTCATTGGGAGGTCATTGGGAGGTCATTGGGAGGTCAGTGGGAGGCCAGTAGGGAGGCTGGTAGGGAGGCCGGTAGGGAAGCCGGTAGGGAAGCCATTTTTAGGCAAGCCGTGGAGGGGAGTGTGCATGGCTTCGCCACGAGGCCAGCGGGACCGTGGCTTAGTGGCGACACTGGTGACACTAGCCAGAGGAGATGTATCATAAATAGAAAGGGAGCAATCACATTGGAGAGTTCCCGGGGCGTGTACTTCAGGGCCCCCTTGGGTCTTCCCGCACCCTCGTCTCGGAAAGGCTGCCAAGCGAGGGAAATCTTAGTTCAACGTCATCTCTCGTGCGGGGATGGGTCTGGTACGTGGGGGTTAGCTTGGGAAGAGTGTGGAGGTAGAGAGAGGAAGCTATCAAGCAGGGAGAAGTATTCAGAGCCACTCCATCCGCAATTGCCGTAATGTCTCTTTAGTGTAGTTGCTTTGAAGGCGTGTTATGGGGCTCCTCCAAATATATTGAGTCACTGTAGTGTTTATTTATATGGTTCCCATGTCCATTATGTGTGTTATGTTGATACAGGCTATACAGGTTGCGGCTGAGTTCACCATATTGGACACTCGTAGCTTGGGCAGCGATGGGCAGCGATAGGCACCACGCACGCTGACAAGGGGGAGGGTAGGGAAGAGACTGCGTTGTAGGAACAAGGCAAGCATATGATGCTGCTGATAAGATTCTATAGTGAGGCTCAACTTGTCTAATGCGGCTCAAACATAGATCTAAGCTGCTCTAGGGAGGGTGGATGACGAGGCATGCCCTATGGCTCTTGAGCCTTCCACCGCCCCTGCTATCCGATATGAACCATCGTACTATGCGCATGGACGTTTCAAGAGCTAACAATGAGCTGTTCTCCACAAGTTTGGGGGAAGATGATGAGCGGGGACGCCTCCCAAAGTCACGGAACGCGGCACCCCCAACTGCATCCACACAAACCTCCACAACCATCCACAAACCCCATCAACTGGCCCGCTCACGTCTCCAGAAGACTCGACATAGACTTATGGGATTGGTGGGAAATTGAGAAGCCCCCGACGATCAGGATATCGATGAACCCCATGGGGAAGATGGAGTGGCGGGTGGATGCCGGGCTGCGGCAGTCCATGAGTCTATGCTACTCCAACCCCGAAACGGGGTCACGATGCTTGATTGCGATCTTCGAGTCCCTCCCTCCGCGCGTCCAGTTGACTCAGCCAGAAATTGCCGGAAAACGTGACACGAACTGGCATCATGGAATAAACACCGCAAAGCTGAACCTGAACGGGAGCGACATCGGCTCACGGCCGTGAGCCGATGGCGTCGGCACGGGCGACCGGGGTACTGATCTCTCGCCTACGTACGTAATCTCCAACTTTAGCCTCACCTCACCGCGAGCAAACTCGGCATTCGACAACGACAGAAACAGACATGTTGCTCCTCTCCAGAAGCGCGCGATCCCTCACCGACTATGCAATATAGAAATCCAACTGACTCGGACACCACCCGTGCGAGGCGATCCTTCTCCTCATCCGTCTCCAGCGCAATCCGCCCGCGCGAGTGGAGGTCGCCAGTGCACAACCTGCATACAAGCCCCACAACCTCTACGGATGCGATGAGCCAGGGCCGTGGTCGGTTCGGGTATAAAGACCGGGATCGCTGATTTTCCCTTATCAGATCTCCGCTCCCACGGATCAGCTGTATCCCATCTTGCGTCCGGCAGAAGCAGAGAAACCCGCCGCCCTGCGAATCCGAAGCGCAGCCATGGCCGACCACCGAGACACCGTCGCAGCTGTGTTTCCAGACCCGGAAGAGGAGACGCGCGGGACGGGTGCTGTCCGCCACGGGAACGTGAGTGAAGACAGCGACAAGCCCAACGTCATCGCGGCGGAAAACCAGCCCCACGAGATCTACGCCGAAGCCCTCGCGCGGTATCCCAACGACGAGGCCATCGACGCGGCTGCTGAGCGGCGGGTTGTACGAAAACTAGATCGCCGCATCATTCCGCTCTTGGGCATCTGCTACTTCTTCTACTATGTCGACAAGACGACCCTGTAAGTTGGCGGCCCAATCCTACCACCACTACTCCCCATATTAACCCCTCGCCAGCTCCTACGCCGCCATCTTTGGCCTCAAGGACGACCTCGACCTGCAGGGCGACGAGTACTCATGGCTCTCGAGCAGCTTCTACTTCGGCTGGCTTATCTGGGCCATCCCCTCCAATCTGCTTATGCAGCGCAGCCCGCCCGGCTACTATCTCGCCTTCAACATCTTCATGTGGGGAGCCCTCTTGATGGCCCAGGCCGCCGCAAAGAGTTTTGGCGGCCTTCTTGCCCTGAGAATCCTCTCTGGTGCCTTTGAGGCCATCGCCGATCCGGCCTTCATGCTTATTACATCCATGTACTTCACCCGTGCCGAGCAGCCGTCTCGCATTGCCGCATGGTATGCCTTCAACGGCATTGGCGTTGCCGGCGGCGGTCTAATCGGTCAGTGTCTCCCAAAGTTCTCCACCGCTTTCATAAATTTCATATTGACAATTATCAACTCACAGGCTACGGCATCGGGCACATCAAGGGCTCGCTCGAGTCCTGGCGCTACGAGTTCCTCGTTGTCGGCGCCTTCTGCTCCTTCTGGGCCATTGTGCTCGTTTTCATGCTGCCTAACTCGCCGCGCACCATCTGGGGCTTCACCCACGACGAGAAACTCATCATGATTGCCCGTATACGCCGCAACCAGACGGGTATTGAGCAGCGCACCATCAACTGGGGCCAGGTCAAGGAGGCATACCTCGACTACAAGACGTGGCTGTTCACGTTTCTGGGCTTCGTCTCCAACGTCCCCAACGGCGGCATCTCCAACTTTTCCACCCTCGTCATCAAGGGCCTTGGCTTCGATACCCTGCACACAGCCCTGCTCGGCATCCCCCAGGGCGCCCTCGTTGTCATTTGGATTGGGCTTGGTGCGTTGGCCAACAAATACATGCCGCCCAACAGCAGGACTCTCGTCAGTGCGATTTTCATGATTCCCACTATTGCCGGTGCCCTGGGCTTTCTCCTTGCTCCTGCTGATGCCTACGTTGGTCGATTGATTTGCTTGTGAGTTTTACCTGGTCCTTGGGAATCTAAAACCCAGAATCGATGACCTACAGCTAACTGTTTCCCTAGCTACCTCACCGGTTCATATCAAGCTTCGTTTGTCATCTGCCTTTCCCTCATCACCTCCAACACTGCCGGCCAGTCCAAGAAAATGATTGTCTCCGGGATGATTTGGTTCGGAGCCTGTGTAGGCAACATTGCCAGTCCCTTCTTCTATCGTTCCGAGCAGGCACCCTCGTACCATCTAGGTATTGGCTCCCTGCTCGTTGCCAACTGCATCGAAGTGGTCCTCTTCTTCGTCTTCCGCTACAGCTTCATGTGGGAGAACAAACGCAAGGAGAAGCAGCGTGAAGCCCTGCGCGCCGCCGGCAATAGCGTTACAGATGTGCTCAATGCCACGGCCTTTACGGACTTGACGGACAAGGAGAATCCCAATTTCGAATATGTGTACTAGGTAGTGAATGGATTGCTTTCCTTGAAAATAGAGGCAGTTGCCCGGGTGTCGGTGTTTATAGAATAAATGACAGCCCTTCTAGAAGTAACCAACAAAGTGTCTCTCGTAAACTTGAGTACCGCCGCCGGCTTTGTCAATACTGACAGAAGATATGTTATGGATGCATAGTGTGAGAAACAGCTCTTCTCATCGAGTATGGTAGCCTAGATGTGATACTTCAGAGTCTATGAGGAGATGTAGAAAAATCAGAGTATTGAAATGGTCGAATTTCGTCAACATACCGATACTGCTAGGTTGGAGAAGTTATGTTGACGAGCACAGATATTTATTCATGAGTAGCCCTTTGTGATATAGACTTAACTTATAGACGATGAAAAGAGAGAGGGAGGCACAGAACACCAGCGGCGTATCTTTGTACAAAAGCTTAAAGTTGAAAGACATACGCATTTAAGATGATAGAGAAGTCCTCGACCTTCTGAGCCTATTATAGTTTGATGTGATCTCATAATACTACAGAAATCAAGTCTTCTCCTTTGGTAAGCATCAGCAAGTGTATGAAAGGACTACCCACCTCCCAGAACATCCAGGGCTTTATGTCATTCGACATTGAGGACACACATCGATATTGGAGGAGAGAAATTGGCTTATAAGATGCCCCAAATATCAGGACACGGAGTGAGACTGCAAGCCCTCGCTTATCTTATGCTTTCCCGAGACATAAGCCTACTGTTGTAGTCTACTTGCTATCCGCCCCAGAGCTTGAGGAAATGCTTTTGCCACACGGGTAATTCCTCTAACTCCTGCACCACCTAAATGCAAAATGTAAGGAAGGGTTACTTTAAAATAGGCCTCTCTCTTCTCTTTCCTAATCCATCGCCCTCCCTCTTTCATGAACCCATCATCTGCACCGAGTTTCACCTTCCTCCCATAAGCTTACCCTAGAGTTACTCGCGTCCACCTAGAACCAGCCACTTCATCTTGTCTACCTCGCTTTCCAGCCCAGGATAGAAAAGGCAGCCTATGATCTAGGTTGTATCTCGGAGTGCAGAGTGGGTTTTGCACTCTAACAGTCTACCCCATACATTGAAATCGATATTTGTGAAAGGATTCTGAGGGACACTCAGCGTTTTATGCAATCAAGCTCCACGGCTTGTTTGTACGAGGCTATAACACGAGCATGGCACCGCGAACTTTTTGAAGGGTAGAAACAGAATGTCCAGAGTAAGGCATTAAATCGTATACTTAAAAAAAAAGGTTATTTTTAAGGCCATTTATGAATTATTTAGAATTTATTTAACACTCTGGAATATCCATTTGATTTAATGGTGCAGGGTAGTCAGAGATGCAAACAGCATCTCCGGCCCCTTTCCCCGCTTCATTTTCGGAACCCCCACAAAGTGAAAACCCCTCAAATACGACGATGCATGGGAGTCTCAACCATCACCTGGTGAATATAGCTAATGTCTGCAAAGGCCGAGTAAAGGCTACCAACTCGTCCTGAGACGCGCACGTGATTTCCCAGACCGTGGTGAAGGCCCTCTGCATCTTCACAGGAGGGACAAGGTTGAACGTAGTACTACTCTGAGAAATTAAGTATTCATGGATTGTCAACATCTCGTGGATGCTCTACGTTACTATACGCTGCTCTATTAAGCATAGTGGAAATGAACTTATGGTGGTCGCGACATGGTAGGCAGTGGCCGGGTTCAAAGGCTACCACAAGGCAAGAAAGCAAACAGCAGGCATCCCCAGGAACTTGCGCATGGGGAATTCAGAGCTGGGAATCGAAGAAAGATGATGAGTCCGCGGGCAAGGTCCTGGACTCCGTACCGTGAAGCCTGGCACTCTGCAAACCTAATAGACGCATGGCATCACCGAGGCCAATCCCGTCCTCTCTCTGGACGTCCAGGGTCGGCCACGAGAGTGCTAGACAAGCTGCTGTTCCCGCCTGGCGCGGCATGACAATCCCTATCCAATCCAGGGCCCAAGCCTCCCTGTTAGCCCTGATCCAGAACGTGTCCGTGAGTGGATCGTCAGGCCCAACCCTGGCCCCGTCATCTTAGGTTCAGATGCACGTGGGAATGAATGCTGAGCCCTATCAGAGACAGGGAAGGAGAAGGACCCCCCTCCACAAGAAGCGAGGACCTAATGTACACTACTCATGCACCCCCGCATGATCTCGAGTGGTGGATCGCGGGGCTATTCATGTCTTGAGGCTCTCGCGACTTCTGGCCATGATGACCAGCACTAGCAGGGCCAATGGGACCAAGCGAGGCTCGCAACGCGTCATTGCATGGCCGATTGTAAAGCTTAGCCTTTGTATAGTCACACTACCCCTGACCTCAGGCTCGTACCTGCCACGACGGCGATCTCTGCCATCTGAGAGTAGAGGAAGAGATTGGCCGCGCAAGGAGCAGAGAGCAAGAATATACAAACAGGCGATGAAGCAAACGAAGCAACATGAATGCAAATAACCAACGGCGAAGAAAAAAATGTACTCCAGCAGTCGAGCGCGGACGCAACGTGCTGTGAGCTGAGAGTTGATGGACGACTTGTTTCGGAGACCCACATTTTCTCGCATTGCAGAATTGGTGTGGCCTGTTGCTCTTCTTAGAAACCGGAAGTCAACAGAAGCAGCTAACCAGCAACCGAGCCATACAGATTCGACGGTGATTGCTCATGGAGTCCGTGGAGAACGGCTGATGGGCTTCGCTGGTGTAGACGAACAGCTTGCGCGTTATGGAGATGGCCTAAACACGACGAAGCCGTGTGTTGGGCGACAGATATCCATCAAGACGTGCCGCGTATACTGTGTTCGAATTTGATGTTGGTACGTGATCCGAGGCTCCGAGGGCCACCCACTACACAGAGGCGACATGACATGCGCGCATAGGTGCCGTCAGCGGATCGTTTCGGATTCCTCTCCATTCAGGGCCTATCTGGCGTATGAATGATTGAAAACGCCTCGTCCGCGTTTTGGGTACACCCCTTTCCGATCAAGGGCACAGAAAGAGTTCGTGAAAAGACGTCGGTTTCTCCCTTTGCCAATACCGAGACGGGCGGCGGTCAACGCTGTTGAATCGGGCACGTAGGCAGGGCCGGTCGACCGGAGGTTCGTCTTGACGGCAACACAGGTTCCGCAGATGGCTGAAGAAAAGTTGACGGCAGGAGCAAGTGACAAGGGAGGAATCGCGGGTTGAAGATGCTTGGCCAACCAGGCGTGGATGGGGTCATCCACGGAGCAGTGATGGTGACTTGGGGCGATCAAAGGGGTGTTTATTCGAAGAGGATCGCGATATGAGGATGTCGGCTTCTGTCTCTGCGTGCGTGTTATCGTTAGTGGAGGTTCCCCGACAGATGACAGGTGAAGGAGTGGGCAGAGCCTTGTGGGAGGTGCACGATGGCAGGGGAAGCAGCAAAGCGGAGGCTCCCCATCGGCATCTGAGCGTGCGACTTACCATCGAATAGGCCATGCTATGCGGTTCCAAGTCGGTGCAATTGCGTCCCGATGACCATGAGCTTGTGCGGATATGGGTTCTTCGTCGAGGTACGGAGTAGCCTGATGATGGACGCGATTCGCTTGGAATGTGGTTGGAGGTGTCGGCTGCCGGATCGGGTAGACAGCCTCGGGTCCACCACAACATGTCGCGTAAAGTCCCCAAACGAAACCTCACTGCCAGATGATGATGGGGATGCATTTTTGGGTTGCATCAACCAAGGATCTCAAATCACACCGCCCTCAAGCCACAGCGAGAGCGTGCCGTGAGCCGCGGACAGTGGAGTGGAGGGCGTGCTGTATGCAGGGCGCCAGCCCCGGTCACGTAGAGGAGGTTGATAGTGCCCATCGAGAGAAGAGACAACGGCAGACAGCGAAATTGAGTAGGGTGTAAAGGGGGAGGGAATAATGACCTGTTGCATGCAGACGCTGTCTCGGGGCTGGTACGAGGATGCAGGAGCGTGGTTTGGGGTTGGAAACGAGGCGAGCAGACCAGGGACAGATGGATGACCTTCGGTTGGACTACTGGCGGGAGTGAGACTTCTGAGGGTGTGATAGTGCACAAGCGGCATTGTGTGATGGCTGAGACGGAGCAATGGAAGAAACAAAGCCGAGTCATTGGATCCAGTCCTCGATGGTCGATGAAGTCGAATAAAGCCCGGCCAGAAACTGCCGAATACAACGTGATGGATTAGCCCAATGGGCAGCTGAGAAGCAACCAACTGAAGAATCGGATCTCATGGCAAATAAGACGAAGATGTCGCGTTGCCAGATCTTGTTTGGTCTCAACGGCAGCTGTTATCTCGCGGCCTTCAGTGGCCACCCCCCTATGTCGGGGGACATGGCGCCAAGCCCAACCGCCACCACGAGGAAACTCGGCCACTAGAGTAATTTAGCATCCGAAACGCCTGCATCCAGGAGCTTAGCCAATCCTCTGGCGAAGGCCGTGCGGGCTGATCCTCAAGCAAGCAACCAGGAGAGTGAGTGCACCAGCGGACACCTCTCGCCCCTGGCGCGAGAGCTCAAGATCGAGATCTGCGGGCCGCGGAGATTTGACATCGTCAATCTAGTGCCCCATCGCTCCATCGATCGAGGGCTCAATTGGCATCGTGAACGGGGGTCGTAAGATGAAGATCGAGGTGAGTTGGGCCTTGGGGAAGTCACAGCATGACGCGAGCGGGATGCGACAGGTAAATGAAGGATTCCGTGGCATCCCTTGGAATTGGTTCGCTCTGTCACCCCCATTATTACTACGTCCCCTGCAGGTTGCCTCTTTTGCCTAACCTTCTGGGCTGGTCGGGGTTGTAGCGGAGGGCGGGAAGGCGATCAGGCGGTCACAAGGCCGTGAACTTCGGCGGCTGGCGGTCACTCGAATATCAAATTGTATTGGATGCCTCTCGCGCCAGGAAATTCCTCCGCACATGAAATTTTAGACGCAATCTGTCTATTTAGATGCCAGTTGAGCTTTTGTTATTTACTCCATGGTGGTCGATTCAATCGTGGCTAAGAGATGGCCGACTCTCGTCTCGTGAACGGAGCTGGGGCGCTCAAGCACGTTCTTGTTCACCAGAAAATCGCTCGAAATACAGGGCCCGGGTCCTTTTTACGAGAGTCACGTCACGAAGGGAGGAACAGAGGGGACTCGGGGTACACAGAGTACACAGGGAGGGAACAGAGGGAGGAACGAGTCAAGGGAGCCTCACGTTCAAGACCTGGTTCGCCCGTTTGAAGAGCCACCCCTCGGCGTGGAATTGGGTGTCCCGTGTGGATTTCCTGCCTGGCATACGTCCGTCCGGCCTAATCCAGCCTGGTGTCGGGTCGCCTGAGGATTCCACTCCATTCCGTGCTGTTGAGCACTGCTACAGGGGTCCACCAACAAGGCAAACGCCGTAGGGCTTTTGCCTTCACCGTACTGCGGCTGCGCCTGGCCATGCCATGCCATGCTGCAGCTGACTGTATGCATCTGGTCTGAAGCAGAAAATGACCCAAATAAGTAATTTCCACACAACTCACACACCACGCAATGCTCTGCCACGGGGCTACAAAGGGGAACGAGTGACGTGGCTAGCAATACAGAGGCCTGACTCCATTTTAACAAACGCTCAACAATTCTAACGTTTTGGTGAGGTTACGGATCTTATCAGGCCCCAGCCAGGGATTTAGGATGCAGATCCGCGAAGCTAGCAAGGCCTCGGAAGCGGAAGTATGGAGCCGGGAGGCTCAAAAGAACCCCACCAAGTAGAAGACAAGCATGGACTGATCTCAGCCAGGTCTTGTCACGCCATGATACCCCCAGGGCACGGCTGGCGGTGGCTCCCGCCGCTCGTGGCGGCATCGTTCCGCCCGGCCTTTGAGATGGAGGGACCCTAAAAGAAAAGAAAAGGAAGAAGAAACGCGACGAAGGAAGCTCCACACAGGCATGGAAATATGGGAGGTCCGGACGCATCGGAAGAAGGATAGTCTCCCCGGTGGCTAGTGGCTGTTGGTTCCCCTAATGGACAATGATGGCGGGTAGTAGTTACCGCTCTCCATTAACGGCGCAGAAGCGGGACTGACTGACTCCATCCACACTGAAGTATGAGAGCAAGTAGTGTGGTTATAATAAGATGAGATTTGCTATTTATGGTCCACGCTGATTGATCTTTCCTCGTACACTGCTTCCTGGCCCCACCTGTCCTCGTCATTTGTACCACGTCTTAGTTCATGCCACGCTCCGCTTGCTACTTAACCCACATGTGTATATCCACTGCGAGTACGAAGCACGAAGCACTAAGAACCGAGGCGCTGGGACATGCGACCCACGGCCCTGACATCGGTGGGGGCAAGCCTTGTCCGCGTATCACTCCCGCAGCCCGCCAACCTTTAGAAAGCACCCACTCGCAGATGCTCCAAATCTGGCTCCCGAGAATTCGATATTAGTACACTAACCCGCACCCATCATCAAGTTGTCGTCGAGTCCGTTGCGCTAGAGTCGTCGCCCGTCATATTTGGAACCGTGAGAGGCGGCGGCGGTGGCGGTAGCTGCGGCTCCAGCTGTGGCGGGGACCAAGGCAGGTCCTTGTGGTTGAAGTAACTCCAAAGAATAGCAGTCTTGTCAACTTCGCTGTCGTCGCGCGCTGGGGTCTTCTGCGTTGGTGCAACGTCATGATCGCCAGATCTTGAATGGCGCCTTTGTTAGATACCTCGACACAACAACTGGTAGACGCGAAGGAGAAGGGGCTGGGCCATACTCAGAAGTATCGCTGGCATTGGCGGCTACAGAGGAGTTGGTATCGTTGTCGGCCATCGATGGGCGTGTTGGGCTGGCTTGTGCTCCAGCTACTGTTCAATGCGAAAGCTAGATGGCTGGCATTGGGGAGCAAACTCAACATAGGAGTTACATATATATATACCCGAGTCAACATCTCGAGACTGATCCATCCTCTGCATCGAATTCAGGTGGGGGCGTTCGCTGTTGAGAGTGATGATCCCCAAACATGTTAATCGATATGCTACTGTAACAGTTGATGGCTGGCCAGAAGCAAACGCGACGAGAAAACAAGAAGCAACAAAAGAGCTGGCGATGTTTACACATGGTGCGTATCCCAGAATACGACTTGTCATCTATGGGGAGAACGGCTGTGGGATAGGCTAATGCAGCTAACCAGGCGAATGGAGACGATACAAGGAGGCCAATACCCGAGCTGGTCCACCGCGGCTTACGACGAAGACACCCGCAATAAGCAACTAAGACTTCAGACTCGAGGAAAATGAGAGGAGGAGGGCATGTGGGGATGTCCTCGGGGGGCCGGCATACCCAACCGGCCGGGAAGGTGTCGGGTAGAGCCTTTCCCGCTGCCATTCTTGACACTAGCCTCCCCGGTTCTACAGCGGCTCTCTTGAGGACACTGTTTTGTCCCTAGGCGACAGGCAGATGATACTGCCCATGCCATCCTGGCATTGTACCCAGTCGCACTGAGCAAAGTTATTTTGCTGGCCCAGTGTTGGCATCATCACACCACTCGTATCACACTGACATATGTACGTATCCTCTAGAATTGCATCTCAACATTCTCGCGTCCGAGACACTGATGAAAAAGAAATCTTGGATTAATGAGGTACACGGCCGCTAATTTACTTTCTTACTCCGGATTTCCAAACAGGGAAGTGCCCTGCATGTTGGACCGGATTGGGAATCAGATGCAGCCCGGAGGCATAGCACGCCGGGCCAACTCTCCAAGTCTCAGTTTGTTGGCGATGATGGACTGTGTAAATGTAATGAGCTGCCCGGAAACCCTTATTGAAGATGGCTATCTGCCTTGGGGCCTGGATATACAGCTGGCGTCAACCAACACCGGTGGCACAGCCCGAAGGGCCAACGTTTGAAGTGTAAAAAGCATGGGGCTGTGCTGGGCGTAGGCACGTGGCACACACAGCACACACATGACAACAACAGTGTGGGCCGCACCAAATCGTTGGGCCTGAACGGGAAAATGGCTTGCTGGCAAGAGCAGATCCAAATTACTGGAATCAAATAGTAACTCACAGATATGATTGAGAATGAAGGCTATGGAATTGTGTAAGTCGTGACATGGCACTCTAGTAGTTGCCCGCCGGGGTTCTCGTCCCTTGCCCTTGCGTGTTTTCTCAGGTCTTCTCTGGTCCAGGTAACCAGCCCCGGCTCTCGTATCTGAGTAGAAATTCCACAGAAAATAGCCAGAGATCGCGAACGCATGACTAAGTATACAACACACGGAGTGTCGAGCATTTTTCGAGTTTGGTGGAGTTGCCTTTGTTGTCATTGACGCTGGTGGTCCTCCGATACGAAAACTTTGTACGATCGATCGAGCCAGCAAGCAGTCGGGCATTGACGGGATCGTCTGTTGAAACGAGGAGGAAGCGCGTCATTGGGATTGAAAGGGAAGCGCGTGTCGGTTTCTTGTGGTTGTTGGGTTTTATGCTGAACATGACGGGTTAGCAAAATGTCCTTCTGTTCCTCGCGCTGTGCCGGGACAGGGGAAGTAAGGGAGGAACGGAACTAGGGAGACTTACAGCATTGACCCAGCGTCTCCGAGCTCAACCTCCACAGAGGATGACATTTCGAGAAGTGTTTCCTGTTGGGGTCGTCTTGGGAAAGATTCGGCTCGAGTAGTGTTGGTCTGTCGTATCGAGGGAATAGGAGAGTTGAGGCGTCACAACGTTCGATGGATCGAGAGCTGGGGCATCGAAAACGAGCGCATCAAGGTCTTGGTTGAAGGGAAGACGACTGTAGATGTCTGATTCGACGTGAGGGGATCCCACGGTGTATTCATGGTGTCGACGCGTCCACGTGGAACCGGAGACGGAGACGGGGACCGAGTCCAGGCTGACCGAACCGATTGACGATGGCCTTCATCGTAATGCAAGGCACACGACAAGTCGCATACGCTGTCGCAGCGAAAGGCACACGTCGAGCAGCTTGGGAGGCCGCGGCTGTCGAGCCGGAATCCAGAAGAAGCAAGACGAGAAGCTGGGAGAAGAGCACAGCGCCGGTCGACGAATAGCTGAGGACGTGGAGGAGGATTCGAAGTGGGAGAAGCGTAGTGAGATGCAGCAAATCCCCAGTTCCCCCGGAAGTAAAGTTCTAGACCACAGAACAAAGGTGAGCGTGTACGGTGTTGTTGATGCAAGTGGAAGAGACAGACAGGATTCTTGGGCGCCCGCCAATGGTGTAAAGGGGGGCCGGGCCCGGCGGGTTCTGACAAGCCGCTGGTTATGGCCAAGGCTGCCATTTCGTTGGTTATCACCATCTGAGCCACAACACCCGGCCTGCCTCACGCAGTCTCCTTCTTTTTTCTATACGGTTCCATTCGCGTCTACCGTAGGCCGAGGCCTGGTGGCACGCACATTCAAGGTAACGCAGGCAAGGAAGGGCAGCCGGTCCACCAATCTTGGCCATCCGGGCCCAAAGTGCAGGGCCAAATGGCCCAACCATCGCAGGTGACAGCCGTACGGCAACGAAGGCCTGGAGACCCCTGGACTTGGCGCTCTCCGCTCACCTCGGCCACCAACCCGCGGATGCATGGCACCGTTCCCCGTCTCCACCAGCCAGAAACAGGCATGTCATCACCCTTTTGAGATCATGGCTAACTCAGACCCTTTGCAACCACGCCCCATATTGCCCCTCCGGAGCTGGGATCCTAATTCAACAGCATCCAAATGAGCCCTATCCCGTGGTCCTGGCCTATTTTGTTCATCTTGGGAGTTCCATATCTGCGCTTTTACCCACATTACGGACGCATGGCCATTGCCGGCATCACCTCAGTCGCAACACCAGTTCACTGGATAAATTGCTGGGTTCCTGAGAGCCTTTTGCGTCTTTCCACCACATAATAGATAATACTGCTATTTTTATAGAATAACTTTAGTAGTATAGATGTAATACTTTATAGTCTATAAAATTCCGAGAGTTCAGAATAGAAAAATAGCCAAGTTTTATTACATACTGATACCATCAAATTAGAGTAGTTATATTAATAAATATAGAGACCTTCACAAGTAATCTTTTACTACACTTGATGATCTATTAGATAATACAAAGATAGAGCAGGAAGTCCAGAACTCATATACTGAGAGCATATCTTTCTATGGATGCTTAAAGTTGCAAGGTATAAGTATTTCAGACACTGGGACAAGGCTAAGGTGTTTTTATATTACAGGCTTAGCTAAGCTCATCATATTGCAGAACCGAAGCTTTCTTTTATATTGATCAGCAAATATATGAATGCCCCAACCTCTCATCAGCTTACCTTAGAGTTAGTCGCTTCTGCCCCAAACCCAGCTCTTATCTACCTCGATTTCCGACCCAGGATAGAAATAGCACCCTATCATCTAGAGGCTGTGCCTCAGAGTAATGAGTAGGCTTGACACCCCACTATTCTCTCAGATAAGGATTAATTGTTGTTATGACGATCAGAAAACTCCTGCTGGTCCAACGAGCATGTCCTCAGCGATGGAATTTTGGTTCAAGTTCAATATCAGGACGCTCCTCTGGGTACCTGTATAAAGGCTCCTTAGAATTATTTGTCTCTTCTTGTTTGCCCTGATTTCAACTTTCCTGCTAGCAGTCTAATGATGTTCACGGCTGTAAGATAACTTTCTGGAAATTTCGCCTTATGATGGCTGGGGCTTTTTGTCTCTAGCTATGTCTATGGTATGGGTAGAGGAACAAATGGCCATGATGAGCTATATTCAGATGGCGAAAGTGAGGAATGGGTGAAGGTATTTGTGATTGGATTCTGTAACCACATTCTCCAATTTTTTTCGTCAAGCTCTACGACCGTTTGTGGGGCCAAAACGAGAGCGACATCGCGAACTGCTTCTTGGAACTAGAAAAATAATGTCCAGAGCGAGGAACCAAATTTTGTACGTTGAGAAATGCATAATTATTTTAGGGTCATTTATGAACTCTGCAAGATTTACTAGGCATTGTACAATGTTTACTCGCATAAGTAGTGCTGGATAACCAACTTCGCGCCAGCATGGCCCCGGCTCATTTTCGGAATCCCCGCAGCACACAAAAGAAAACCCTCAAAATTGAGGATGTTTGGGAAAGTCTCAAGCTTCCCCTGGCGAATAGAATCAATATCTGCGAAGACAACTGAAAGCTATCGACTCGTCCTGAGATGCCCACGTGATGCCTTGGACATTCGGTGGATGTTTCTCTGCGTCTTCACAGGGGGAGCCAGGGGGTGAACCTGGTAATGCCGCTACTGACAGACTGAGAGATTAAGTATTCATGGAACTTCAACATCTTGTGGATGTTCTACGCTGCTCTACGTTGTGATACTATGCACAGTAGAAATTAAGCCATGGGAGTCACGACGTCGGAGGCAGTGTGGAAGTAGATAGGCCGCCAGGAGGACAGAAAAAACGTCAACAGGCATTCCCAAGAGCTTCCGCATGGGGGGGCGTGGGTATTGCCGAGCTGGGAATGGAAGAAAGACCATGGGATCGCGGGAAAGGTCCTGGACACCCCGCGCCATGAAGCCTGGCGCCCTTCAATCTAATCGACGCATAACATCGACGAGGCAAGTGCTGGTCTTTCTCTTGGAGCCCGGGGTCTCCAGAGGTACGCCCATGGCTAGCAATCACGGAGTGAGTTCGAGACTAGCCGCTGCTACCGCCCGGCGCCATGACAATCCCAATTCACCCCAGGGTCCAAGCCACGATGACTTCCCCTGTTCGCCCTGGTCCAAAGCAGTAGATTGGCCGTCCAGGCCCCAAACCCCTGGCCCACCTTGTAGGGTCAGGCACGTGTCGGAGTGAACGCTGAGCCCCATCGGGAACAAGATCGATCGCCCGCAACACGCCAGGAGACGATGCCCTAATGTAGGTACTCCGTAAACTACTTATGCACCCCGCAATGCTGTTCTGAAGGCGGTGGGTCGCGGTCCTTGCGTGGCTGAGGTTGTCGCGACGTCTGGCCATGCTGCCCAGCGCTAGACAAGACAACAGGTCTAGGTGAAGCCCGCAACTTGCCGTCGCATGGTCAATTGCAAAGGCTGGTCTTCATCTTCCCATACCCCTGACCTTCGGCTCGTAACTGCCAAGACGGCGAGTCTCCACGAATTGAGAGCAGGGATAGAGATTGACCACCCAAGGAACAGAGGACGGGAATAGTCAAGTGAGAAATTCAGCAAACGAAGCAGTATGGGGGCAAATGGCCAACAGCGAGGGGAAAATGGCCTCTAGCTGTCTGGCGTGGACGCAATGGGCAGAGAGCTGAGAGCTGGTCGCTTGGTGTCGCGGCTGCCCCACCTTTAGCGATTCGAGGAAGAATCGCCGTGTCCTCCTGCCGGTCTAAGAAACTGGAGGTTCTAGAACCGAACAGCCACCAAGAAATGTAGATTCGACGTTGAACGATCGTGGAGTCAACAACGAGGCACTTGTGAGCTTCGTCCGCGTCGATCGAGTGGCTTGTGTGGTATAGGAATGGCACAGACAAGGCGAAGCCGTGTTTGAGCGATGACCACTATCAAGTTGCACAACGGATCTTGTCCCCGGATTTGTTGTTGGCAAGCAATCCGAGACTTCGAGGACCAGCCATTGCGTTAGCGCCATAGGGAATAGGCGTGTGGATACTGTTGCGGTTCGATTTGGGACTCTCTGACTACTTCAGACGTGTCTGTTGTGTGTTGAATGATTGAAAATGCTTGGTTGGCGCCTGGAGTATAGTCCTTTCAGACGACGTAGGGCACAAGAAGTGCTAGCGACAAGGTGGAAGTCCCACCCCTAGCCACTGCTGGAACAGGCGGAGGTCAAGTGCTGGTGAGTTGGCATCGAGGTATGGTAGTTCGACCGAAGGCTCGTCTTGAAGGAAGTACAGCATGCACAAAGGGCTGAAGCAAAGCCGATGGTAGGGGCAGGCCACAAGGTGGCTTCCGGTAGGTGTTTGGCCAACTAGGCACGGATGGAGTTGTTCAAACAGCAGAGATGGTGGTTCGAGGGGCTCGGAGGGTTGTCTGTTCGGGAGGGTATCGCAGCATGAGGATGATGACTTCCATACCTGCGAACAAGACATCGTTAGCAGAGGGTTTTTGGTAGATGCTGGGCGTTAGGGATGGGAAGCTGGTGATGGGGAGGCTGGTGATGGGGAGGCTAGTGCTAGGTTGGTGACGGGTGCACGGCAGGAGGGGAAGACGCGGATCAAACTCATCAACGACAGAGTATCGGAACACGCAGATTCCATCCAAGGTGCCATTCTGGATAGTCACAACTTGATGTATCTGAGTTCTGATGATGATGAGCTTGTGTGAAGGTGCATTTTCTTGTCGTGGCACTGGAGGACGACGGCGAAGTGCTTGGTATGCGGGCCAAGCGCCGGGGCGACCGGTCATCACCAGATGTCGCAGCGTGCTAGGAAAAGAAACTCCAATGGTAGGTGGCGATGGGAACCATGATCGGGGTTGCATCGGTCAACATCCTCAACGCGCCCCGTCTCCTAGGCACAGAGAGGCTGCAGAGAGACCGTGGTGAGCGACCGACGAGGGCGGAGGGGTGGGCTGCTTGAGGGACTGCCCGAGACGTACGAGGGAGTGTGATGGCTACCTAGGTAACGTATCGGAAGAGAAGAGACAACAGCAGATGACGGAGCAAAGGAGTAGACAAGCAGGTACCCAAGATAGATGACGTGTAGCCTGCATGTGATGTCTTAGGGGTAGGAGCAGAGGATGGCTTGGTGTTGCGAAGGAAAGGTAAGCGGCCCACGGACGAGATCCGGTTGGATCATTTGGGATGACGAAGGCTTCGAGGGTGTGCGCATGCGTGTCGTGGGGTTTCAACTCTTTTGTTGTTTCTGTGGCTGTAGTACGGGCAGGGAGGTAGGTAGGTAGGTAGGTAGGTGCCACGCCCCTATAGCCCGGGAAGAGGAGGAATGCGGAACGCCTAACAAGGCAACCAAACACCCACATCTTCGAGGCACACTGGGTCGCCACACTTCGCAAAAAGGGGAAATGTTGAGACGAGGGGGGTTATCCACGTTTTGACAAGAACCTTTGCGCTGAGCCCAAGCAAAGCAAAGCATGAGGAGCGAATGCACCGCAGACACTCCTCGCTTCAGACGCAGGAAGAGATATTTTGGATCGGGGTCTGCGGGCTCGAGAGAACTGGGCATCTTGGCCCATCGCGCTCTCCCTGCAAAGGGCGCTGGTGTTGTGGTGGGTCCGTGGTGTAAATGATGAAGAGCTGAGCGTTGGGATCACTTGCAACACGAATGGATGCGACAGGTTAAAATGAAAGATTTCTCAGGTCTCCCTAGAGATTTATCCACTCCTACGCCTGATTCATTACCACTTTAACCGACTATTGCATGTTCTGCCTAATTTTCTGCTTGGGTTGGTTGGTTGGAGAGGCAATCACGGCAGTGCGCGGAGGCGTGACTGTCAGATCGAGGCGAATGCAGATGATGGAATTGTATTGGATGTATTTCACCAACAAGAACACTTCCCCGCATGCTTTTTTCAAGACAGCCATTCTCCTTTGATACCGGTTTGGTTTCTGAATTTTCCTCCACGGGGGTATAGCCGATGATGGTTGAGAGAGGACTGAATCTCATCTCATTCACAAGACTTGGCCGCATCGCGCACACCCGTCTGCCGGGGGATTAGAAACCCCGAAGCCGAGGTTGTATAGGACAGTGAGCACGGGGCAACTCACTCAGGGAATTCCGGAAGGGACCAGCCTGCCTACCTACGAGAGGGAGGAGAGCCTTTCACGTGTCTGAGACCGTTGGCTCACCGACCATATCGTGCACATTGAACACTCCTGGAATGGATTCGGCCAGAGCCGTCAACGGCTGCCTGGGGATATGGCCTCCAAGTCGGCCACCCTTTATCACTTCCATGAGCTTGGCCTGGCTTTACACCGGCCTTCTATCGAGCCTGAGCGCAGGGGTGAGGGAGAACAGAGGCAACCAACGAACGGCCAAGCCACGTAAAAGCCGGCCGGACATGTTCGTCATAGCCCTCGCCTCACGCGCGCGCGCGCACACACGCACACACGCACAAAATTTTGGCAATCAGGCAGATGTATCCTGGCATCCAGTGTTGATGGGCTGATGGGGCATGCTTCCTCATCGTTTTGGTCGCTCCCTCTCCCTGTAGCCCATCGCTGCCCGCCCGGTCTCCTGCACCGTAAATGCAGTTAATTTGCGAAATAGGAGTGAGTTCCCCAAAGCTCGAGCCGAAGTGGAAGCGCCTGCTTGTAGTTTGCTGCATGGAGCGATAAAAAGGGGCAGAGTTTTCACAGCCTGACACGATTGCGCCACACAACCTGTCCCTGAAATTAAGATCAGTGAATTGTCAAGCAGGGAGGAAGATTGATTGCAAGGTATTTCACGGCTCGGCGGCACAGTGATCTGATGGAGGATCACTGCCCAGCACCCGACGAGGATCGTGAAGCTAGAATCGTGTTCGAAATCTTAATATAGTAGCTGCGATAACCCTAAGAGATCTCTCGATCTCGCCTAAACATTGGCACGGCTTTCGCCCCGGCGGGCAATGCTGGGCGGAGGCACCGGCACCGGGCAATCGTTCCCCGGCTGCGAAAGGAGATTCGGTGGATCAATTTTTTTTTTAAAATAGGAGAGCGACACAGGCTACCCGAATACGTAGTCGATAAGGGAATACGGTCCGAACATTTTGAAGAAGAACAGATCTTCTCCGTGGCTGGCTGGTAGCTTCGCCCATTGGCTTCTCCCTCCCCCTTCAGCGGGTTGCTGTTAACTGTCGCTTTGACAACGAAGCAAGAAGACGCCATCCACATCAAACGAGCTAGCAAGTAGTGAATGCAGGTTATATTAGCTCACGGATAAGTCTTGCCATTTCGAACACACGCTGATACATCTTGCTCCTATATTCCATCTCAATCCACTCATTTTGCGAATGCCACGTCGCAGCTCTTCCAAACCAGTGTCCATACTCCAGCTGCCAACCGCGCCGTCCACAGTGGGGATCAAAGTGCTCTGCAGTGGCTCCACAGCGCTTTGATCGCCCATACGGACCATCATCCGCATCTAGGAAGTAGGCTCCGCTTGCATGAACACACAACATTTTAGTTTCCCAAGCTCTCGGTATTCATATACCTTACTCCGTATCTATGATTAAGCTGGCGGGCCGCCCCGTCGCGCTGGTGCCGTCGCCTGTCGCACCAAGGGCCACACCCGCTGGTGCTGGTGGCGTCACCGGCAACGAATCCAAGAAATTCCAAGGCCGATCTGGACTGCTAAGGAATTCTTCGACCAAAGCCGCCCTATCCACAGGGTCTGAGGTCGTTTGGGTCTCTTGAGTCTCCTGCATTGGTGCAGGGTGCTTATCAGAGCATCTAATTATGTCTTTGTCAGAATAACAGGTAAAGACAAGGGGGAACAACGAAGTACGTACACACTAAGATGAACCTCCAGTGAGGAGGTAGTATCGAGGGCGGTCTCGTTGGACATCGAGCGGCCGTGCTGGGCTCAGCACGTGATGATGCAAGAACTCTGTGAGGAACCAGATGCTCGCAGATAAAGAGCAATGGCAAATATATGATATCTTTATATAATTGGTACTAACTAGTCAAGTCTTGCTATGCCCTCCCCATCAAGCCCATTGTTGAGAGGCTGATCTTGTTCCTAAACGTTCTAGCCGATCACCAAGACGCAAAAGCAACAATGTAACGAGGCCCTAGAAATGGGAAAAGGAATACAATGGGCTAGGCTTTGAAGAGTGAATGAAATGGGTGTGCAGCAAATGTGTACCTAGCTACCTGACTTGTCACCTACATACGAAGCACATGCAGGAGTAAGATGGCAGAACGGTTACTCGCCGGACTGATGCATGCCGACGAGCCTCCACGGATCAAACTCATCCGCTCTGCCAACAATTAATTTCCCGTTCGGCTTCTAAATGAGTTGAAAGCAGGTTACAGCAAGCGCGAAACTGGAGCTGGCGTTGTGCCTGGTGGCGGTCACAAGTACCCGTTGGGGTGCCGCAGGTGGAGCACGTGCGACTCAAGGCAGGCAAAAGCAAACACGCCTCTACAAATAGCCTATCCCCAGTAAACTTGGAGAAGCCCCAAAGGTGCTCCACCAATAGCACCCATAAGGATGGGCAGGCTTGGGCAGGCTTGGGCAAGGCCCGGGTTATCCTAGCTCCGGGGCATGAGCTGTGGGGCTTGCGGGGCGGGTTTGGCGTCTGCATCGTGTGCAACCTCCGGCCTGCAAAGAGGAGGGTTCTTTCGAAGACCGTCGAATTATGCCGCCACTATATTTGCTTGTTGGTTCAATAAAAGCCATCCGCTAGGCACTTCCGTTTCCGCGGCTGGGAACCCTTGAAGGAGGACGTGCGACGTGCTTCCCCAGGATGACAGCTCCCATGCCGGGATAGCTAGTGGTTCGTACTAAAATAATTTCGGGTATCCTGTGAGTGTTACCGCTTGACCAGCTAACCAACTATGGTTGTATGAACGTTTTACTTAGTTATAATTTGCAATATGTCTCGTCCGAGACACATCTGCTTCAGCTGAATGGAAAATTCTGCTCTTAAATGAGGTGCACGGCCTTTCATTTCGCAAGGCTTACGTAGTACCTTAGTTCTCTAAAGCAAGGACCAGCGCGCAGTATGTAGGAGCTGATTAGGAAGAAGTGTAAGCCTGGGCATATGTCGCCCTCCCTGGCCGACTCTCTGTGCCAAGATCGACAGCGTGTTGGCAACTGGACTATCGAAATGTAATCAGCCATCCACGATTTCTCATTAATGTCTGCCTTGGGGCCTGGATAAATCTGCCTGTCTCGACCAATACTGGTTCGCACAGCCACCAGGGTGGATTCCTTTTTACATGTACTCCATAACCCCCATCGAATGTGGCGCAGCACAGCGAGGTATCATATAAGCCGTACTGGATGCCGAGGCGAGGAACAGTACAACACTGGCAAGAGCAGACCCCATTTACTAGAACTAAACAGTGCCGCGAAGAAGTATTCAATTTTGGAAGCTATTGTGGATGTAAGCCACTACATGGAACCCCAATAATCGACTGGCTCCTCGCTCTGTGCTCCTCAGTTCCCATAAGGCTTCTCCGTCCTGGCCCAACTTCTTGTAGCTGGGCAAGAATGCCCTGGAAAATAGTCAGATAATCGTGGAACGATGACTAAGTATACAAACAGAGCGCGTAGAATGCGCGTGGTTATTTTCGAGTCTGTTGTTGTTGGCGCCGGCGGTGCGTTGATTCGAGACTTTGCAAAGGGTGTTCGGGGCAGCTAGGAGTCGAGCGTTGATCGGGTCGTCCGCTGAGACGAGAAGGAAGCGGCTCATCGGTACCGAGACGAAGGGATGCATCATTTTTTTGGATCGGTTGCTTTTTGTGCTGATCATGTCGCGCTGTTAGCAAAGTTGTCAGGCCGGCCCGTCGAGCTGTGACAAGATAGGGAGAAGTGTAAGCAGGGAAAGAACGGAACTGGGATGAATTACAGCACCAAGTCAATGTCGCCAAGTTCAACCATCACAGAGGATGACATGGTGAGAACCATTCCGTGATGTTTTGTCTTGAGAGGGGTTCGGTTCGAGCAGTGTCGGCCAGCCGTGTCGAGAGCGAATAGGGGAAGGCAGCCCAAACTGTTGAATGTTGAGGAGGGCCGATGCATCACAAAACGAGCGCACCGAGGTCGTATTTGAATAGGAGTCCCATTTGATCCCGAGTCCGAGGCGAGATCCTCGTGCTGTGTATTCGTGGTATCGACGCGCTGACGCGGAGTCACGGACGCGGCAGATGCGGTCCGAGCCGCGGGATAGCGGCCGTCATCACAACGCAAGGCATACGACAAGTAGCATACACCGTCGCCGCGCAAGACATGCGTCAGGTAGCTGGGAAGCCACGGTTGTGCAGCCGAGAGCCAGAAGAAGCAAGACGAGAGGTTGAGAGAAGAGGAAAGCCGATTAGCGAATAGTCGAAGACGTGTTGGAGCATGTCAGGTGGGCGAAACGCGGCAAGCCTGCACCTCTCACGGAAGTAGAGATCTAGACCGAAAAGAAAAGGTGAATGTGTGGGGGGTGTTGATGCAAGAGGAAGACGATGTGAAGGGATTTCTCAGGTGCTGTCGAGGGTGTTTAAGGGAGGGGTGCCTGGTGGCTGGAAGTTTGGCGGCCGCTGTCCTCACTTCAGGCTGTCACTTGCTGTCCATACTGAGCAAATAAAACCTGGTCTGCCTCATGCAATGCACTCCTCATATTATTTTCTATGCAGTTCCATTGACGCCTGTCCGGGGTCGAGGCTGCGGCCGCACATCGCATGACGAAATAGCCAAGGGCACATGCTATCATCTTGCTCCTCGCGACCAGAAATACCAGCGCCAACCCCAGAACCACAGAGCAGAGCCGCTGTATCCATCGTAGGCGACAGCCCTATACCAGCACAGGCCTGAACACCCCTGGATTTTGGGAACTGGGCGACGAGGCTCCCCGCCTGGACGAGGCCGCTTTGTAGCCCCGTTCCCGGCTGTATGATTCCGGTCCCCGTCCCGTTGGCCTGGAATAGCCGTGCCAATGGTCTTTTTTAAGCTTATGGCTACCTCGAAACTTTGTACCCAAGTGCCCTGCGTACGTTACCGACTGCCCCGTCGGCCACGTTACCACCGAGACTGTCGCTGTTTCCACCACCATCTGCCCCGTCACCGAGGAGCATGCCAAGCCCACCCAGCCTCCCAAGCACGTCGACTACACCACGTCCACTGTTTATAGCACCAAGACCTACACTATCACCAAGTGCCCGTCTTATGTTACCAACTGCCCCGTTGGACACGTCACCACTGAGACCTTTGCCGTCTCTACCACTGTCTGCCCCGTCACTGAGGGTGGCTCCAAGCCCACTGAGGGACCCTCCGCCCCTGAGGGACACCTCACTTCCACTCTTTACACCACCCAGACCTACACCGTCACCTCGTGTGCTCCTGATGTCGAGAACTGCCCCTACGGCAGTGTCACCACCACTGTCTACCCCACCGGTACGACTTACATCCCCAAGCACTCCACCGTTGTGGTTGTTACTTCTGCCGGCTATGAGGCTCCCTCCGGCAGCAACCCCGAGTACAGCGCTCCCGCTGCTACCGGAGGTGACTCCTCTGCTGGTGAGACCGGTTCCGAGTACGCTGCTCCCAGCCACCCCTCGGCTACCGTTCCCACCACCGCCGGCTCCCAGGCCACTGGCACCGCCGCCCCGACTTACGTCACTGGCGCCGCTGCCCGCATGGTCGGTGGCTTCGAGCTGGTCGCTGCTGCGGCCGGTATCGTTGCTGTCCTTCTGTAAATGCACCTGGATTTTTTCCTTACATTGCTTTTTAAACATATAATACGCTTCACTATGTACATAGTATGAATTAGACGACTTTGGCTTGGCCAAGAGGAGAACGGTTATGAGTTTTTTGTGGAGATAATTGCGTATTTGTTTGTTCCGTGTGATCCAGTTGCGCTTTAGAAAGGAATTTGCGTTGTTAATTTTTATTTTCAGAAATAATTCATAACCTCTCCTCTAAACCATGCTTGCCCATTGTGAATGACTCTTAATTCTTTGGTAGCCCCTCGTTCAACATAAACTTTCCCGCGTCTCTGGATGATCCAAAGCCAATCCCAGTTTGAAACAATCCAGGCCGTTGGGTGGGTAGCATGCCTTGTACCGGGTTCCCGGATCATTGACTCGGGAAGTTAAAATTCTCCGACCTTGGTGAAGATTCTTGGCGATGTAGGCGTCATTGTCTTAAACATGAGACTCATGTCGTTCAGGAATTTGGCCCTTTACTATCTAGGATGGTAGATTTGAAGCTAGGTGGACTGTCCCTGACAACGTATGGACGGCAGCATGGGGATGGGGTCTATTCGCCGTTGACGGAATGTAGTGTTATCGGAGTCGACAACAAGCTGGACGTGCGATTGATTGCGGGAGATGACATAATCACGGCTCATACCGCCCAGCCACAACAGTGCCTACATGGTTGGTTCTAGGTACCTAGATACGGGCATTCCCTTGATGCGCCTCTGTACCTCAAGGTAAGTATCTATTGGTGTCGGGATACTTCCACCAAGAGTCACGATATCGGCCCAGGTTTTTCCAAAATGTCACCAACAGAGAGCCCGCATTTTCGCTAGTTTCCCTTTTCGGGCGACTATTGGGGCCATACCCCAGCCGAGGTGGCTCAAATGGAAGTAGTCTGGTTTCATCATTGATCTACTTTTGACCAGAGTGTGGACAGTGAGAGTGGAGCCACTGTTGGCCGGACTTGGATCTATTGATTTCCTGGGTCTGGAGCTGGGGCTAGCTGCAGACATGGGATACGTTTTCGTAGTTAAATGAGATGTCAAGATTTTGATGGACCGGCCGAGGAACTATTGAGCATTACGTATGTCAGTCGCGTCCGTACCTACGTAGTAGGCATGCGTATTGTATTTCTCTATGGGGCAGCAGCGGCGGGCGACTTCCGCTGCCTTACGGGCCGCATGGGGTTAAGCACAATAGCGATCAAATATACCGGTAGATGGGTGAATGGAAGTGAAATGTGGTGTAGTGAGTAAGGTGGGAGACGAGAGACCAAAGACTGCCTGGTTGGACGCCTTGCGTGGCTGTGCAAAAGTAGCTGGCAAGATGCACTAACAATTGGAGCCGGCCAATGCGCCACGCGATGGTACAGCCACGCGGGGATATCTTGCGCCTCTGTTATTCCCTCTTGACCAGTCATTGATGAAACATGCAGATGCACTCCGTAGAGGCCACCGGCTCCAGGGTTGTTGATGGTAATGAACGCGGCCATGTCATGAGTGACATGCCAAACTCGATGTTTGGGTTTGGGCAAGTGTGGAGGTGGAGTGGCCGTTTCTGGGTACGACGTTAGATCTGAGATGGTAGGTCGGGCGCTTACCGTGCAGGCCGTGGCGTTTCAAGGTGCGTTTTGCAGCCGCCGACGAACACACTGACCTCTATATGCACGATTAAAGTGTGCCGAATGACAGGCGGGAATTGCCTCTGCTGCCATGGCATTCCGGTGCGTCGGCGATGGTCTCGGCCCCGGGAAAGACGGCATTGGCAGCCAAGCGCAGACAGGCAAGGCAAAGAGGGGCACGAGATGTGGCGAATATCTGGTTAGGCACACGGCGCAGCCAGGCCTCCGGTCGCGATCTGGGTGGGGTGGCGCAGCAACAATGTCTGGGCGGACTCTGTTGGATGTGCAAAACAAGAACAGCACAAGACACGAGATGAGCTGCACTGGGGAAAGCGTACCGTGCCGTTGATTCACATTCTGTGCATTGTGATGGCGCCGCTGCCGGGATCCTCGAAATACTCGAGACAATTGGGTCTGGCGCCGGGCCTGGCCGAGCGGGTTTGTTGCTTGCTTCAGTGAGGCCCCCAGTCCCTGGCGGTCACCACCCGCCTTTCAGGGCTGCTTCCTCCCGCTGATGCAGCCCACTGTTCGCGCTGCTCCCGCTGTCGGTTCCCTCTGGGGGCCGCTGGAGGCCACCCGCAAGCGCCCTGCCACCCGCAAGCGCCCTGCCACCCGCTGCAGACAAGGAGGCCACCGGTGGCCAGAGCCTCAGGTTCAGTGGAATGGGAGGCATCATTGTGCATGGCGTCATGCGGTGCCATACGCAGTAGGCGCCATAGGCTCGCTGGCACACCTGGCATACCTGGCATACCTGGGACACCTGGCATAGGCCACACTGGTCACACAGGTCTTACACCCACCGTCTCACTCGTCCCCTCTCACCTCTCTGCCTTAACGTCCGTCTCACTGCCTCCATGCGACCGTGGTCCGCGGCCAGCTTGCCTGATGTGGATTTTCTGCTCCTTCCCTCCCACTCCCCTCCCACCTCCCTCCCGCCGCCTTGCAAACTGGCGTCAGGCGCCTTATAACCCGCCCAGCCCCGTCGCCCACTCCCATTCGTGATGGCGCTTGTCCTGCATCTACAAGTCATCGGGACAGTGCATCGAACTGATTGATTAACCAATCGCAAATACCTCGAACCTCGCGCTCGCTACTGTCGCCAGCCCGCGAACCCGCGAAACCGCAAACCCGCGCTGGATTCTTCATCGTTGCCCAGCATGAACGGAGGCGGTTCCTCCTCGCCCTCGGCGCTGAGGATTCCATTCTCGTCCGCATCGCCTTCCGGCTCCAACAATACCAACACCGGCCGCCCGCCGCTGTGGAACAACTCGTCCCAGCGCAAGGTCTCGCGCCTCTACCTCTACACCACGCTGCCGCTCCAGAAGATCATCGAGGTCGTCCATGTCAAGTCTCCCGACGCTGCTCCTGGGTATGTGCCCCTCATTTGTCTTGGCTGAATGCTGCCCGCACCCACGACAAGCTCCTCCGCTGACCGATGCTCCGCGTGGTGTAGAAAGGAATCCGCCAACAAGAAAATTAACGGCCTCCTCGACAAAGAGCCTCGATGGCTGCACCCCCGAACCGAAAGCGACATGGGCCGCCGACTGAATGAGCTCGCCCTCTCGCCCACCCGATCCCTCTCGAGTCGGGGATCTACTTCCGCACGGCCCCACGCCGCCTCCGATCCGCCACCACTCCTCAACCCGGACCCGAACCCGTCGATGAAGAGAGAGACTGGCACTAGCCCGAGTACTCTCGAAGTCCCGCGCTTTCACCAATTCCCCCCTCCCGCGGCCCCTCCTGTTGCGGCCCCTCCCGCCGCTCAGAGACAGGCGCCGAGAGAGACACTGAGGAAAGCCCGTCGATCGATCGAGCAGGACAACAACAACACCAGCAACCACACCAGTCCCTTGAGCCGATTCCTTCGCCGGACCACCTTTATGTCGTCGTCGACCCAGGGCACACAAGGATCAACAGGCTCACTCCAACGCGTGCTGGCGGGTTATTCGGAGCCTTACATTCGGACTGTCAAACTACTTGTCAAGCGATTCACCGCTCCAATCAACCACCGTGCTGAGAGTCTGTCGCCCATTTCGGACATCGCAACCCCTTACGGCTCATGGCTCAGTGATGACGATGCGCCTCCAACTCTGCCCAACAGACCATACTTTTTGCCCGGTGACTTCTTGATCCTCGATGAGCTCGTCAGCCAGCAGGCGCCGTGTTTCCCCGAGGCAGAGCAACACTGTAAAAGATCCTGCCTATGCTTCGCCCAGGCCGAAATCACAGACTCGCCTTTTGTCACTGCAGCCGGCCTGAGACCCGATGCGCAACAACTTCTCCTGAGTGGCATCGATGGTGTCGACTTGAGCATTGTGGATGGCTTCGGCAACTCGGTTCTTCATTTCCTAGCTGCCCGTGGAAGCATCCGATATCTTGCCCAGCTTGTCAACTCAGACATATGTGGTCCCATGCTCAATGGCAGGAACACGGCTGGCCAGACCTTTCTTCATGTCCTTCATCGTTCATGCTTCCTGAACCCAATGATCCTCTTCGAGCTGCTCACTCTGGTATCCCAGAAGGGTGTCGACATTAATGCTCGCGATCACTACGGACGGACCCTATTCCACCTTCTTCTTGCTGACGACGACGCTCGAAATACGTTTGACCAACTTGCGGCGATTTATGACTTGTCGAAATTCATGAAGCGCGACGCGTTCAATGTGACACCGGGATTTCAGGTTGCGCCGACAATGGGCATCAACCGAATCTACACACAGAGGATGGACCTTGATCCGCCGCCGTCCGAGTCCCAATTCACGTTTACGCCAGAAATCTACCCCAATGACGCTGTTGCAAAGGAGTCGGAGCTGGTTGCATTTGTCAACTCTGCTACCGCAAGGCCCAACGAGGAGTTCTCAGACGGCCGCAATGGCCTGCACTGTCTCGCTGCGGCAACCCTCAGCTATTCCAGCATATTGAAGAAATATGGATTTGACACTACCGACCAAAAGCGTAAGAAGAATGAGGGGCCTCGAGACCTAGATTCGTCTACCGAGAAGCTGAATCTCCGTCTGCAACTTCTTGACGGCCTCCTTCAGGCTGGCGTGGACCCGAATCATTACGACAGCGAAGGCAACACACCCCTCATGGCTTTTGCAGCCCAGCTCCCCGAGGACGACGACTACAAGATTGGCCCGGAGATTTTGATCCGGTTGATCAATAAGGGTGCTGAGGTCAACGCACGCAACCGTGCTGGTGAGACGGCACTGCATGTCGCAGTGCGGTGCGGGCGCAAGCTGGCGATGCGAACCCTCGTGCGGCACCTCGCAAACGTGCACGCACGAGATGCGGCAGGGCGCAGCATGCTTCAAGTGACGGACGTCAAGATGCGCGGGTCGCGGGGATACAACCCTAAGGAGTATGCACACTTTGAAGCGTGTCGTGCATGGTTGAGTGGCAAGGGCATGGCGGTGCAAGAGCCGAGCGTGCTACAGGAGTGGGGGCCGGTGGTGAAGGTCACCTGCTGATGACCTGGAGGGGAGTTGTATACGAGGGTTGTATGACGAGATGAGCGGTGATGAATTGTGAAGCGTGATTTGACGGCGTCTGGGAATGGGAAAAGCCTCCACAGGCGAATGATTTTGTTGATACTGTATGCGCATGTTTACGGCAGCGCGATAGAGGCGTTGGGGTCTGGGATGGATTGCCGGGCTGGGTTTCTTACTATTTTACCACGGCCCTCTCCTTGCGTTCATAGACATTTGATAAGGCCAACAGCCTGAATATGACACCGATTTTGACGGGGTTTTCTGTCGATTCAATTTGATATGAGCCTTGTACATTGCCACAACAACACCGCCCACACACCGAAATCTGAATCAGAGCCAAGTTATCTGTTCGTCTCCCCTGTTACCCCTTGCTTAAGCGCAACCAGCGTAACATCGCCCCTCAACCCGTTACCCCACGAACCCAATCACTGTCCGACGCCCGAGACATACGTTCCATGTTCGCTTTGCGTACCCACAAGAGAAGTGGAACCTGAAGAGCTTATTCGACCTGCCCCGTTCGCTGACATGTACCGTACTCGGAATGTGGACCTGGTGAGAGCGCCTATCAACTTACACCGTGCAGTGAGACAGACTTGCGGCCGGGATAAGAACCGCACTCCAGGGATAAGAAATAAAGTTTCCATCATGGATAATGATGAGGGCTTTCTAGCGTGGAAGGAGTGGAGTGGAAGGTTGCCGTGGTTTGACTTGGCAGCGGGATCGGGTGCGGCGAAAGTTACCCTGCGAGTTCTTAAGGAAATGCTGAATGATGATGTATTCATGTAGCTTTAAGACTGCGCCGTACTATCTTCAATGCGATAAACAAGACTCGGTATCCACGATTTCTTAATGGGCTCTTATCCTTCGTTGAGTAGTTTAATACTTGAACTCCTGACCAACGAGTTTCTCGCTCAGCACCCAGAGCTTGTCTGCCTCAATGGGGCTCGTGGCCCACGGTTTCAGCGTATCAACGTAGGGATCCCCGACTCGGCATTTTATGAGATATGCTCCATTGTGATCTGCGATGCTGGGGTCGAATGCAGCAAACGCGTGGGTCGCCGTGCCGACCTCTACAGGAACGGCGTCGAATCCACCCTGGAAGCCTTCACTGTTGCCGAGGAGTCGATCAGTTTCAACTAGCGAGAGTTAGATTACGCTGTGGTACATAGAAAGAATACTTACCAAGGGATTTGAACTCATCGCCAATGTGGTTTCCCAGACCAGTCGTCATGATGACACCTGGGTGTAGGCTATAGGCCTGGAGGCCCCGCTTGCCGAGCTTGCCAGCGAGCGAGAGAGCAAAGAGGTTATTGGCGGTCTTGGCCTGACCGTAGGCATACCATCTGTTGTAAGTTTCACCATTCTAAGCTGGTCAGCATGGGTTAAAGCGCAGTCGAACCTGGGAGTGACTTGCACTGAAGTGAGGATCTGCCCAGCGTATGGGGCCGAGGCGGTGGCCGTCACTGGAGACGTTGACGACGCGGGGGGATTCAGAGGCCAGGATCTTATCCATGATGAGGTTGGTGAGGAGGAAGTGGCCGATGTGACTTGCGGCAAACTGTGTCTCGAAGCCATCTGGCGTGAGAGCAAAGTCGACGGCCATGACGCCCGCATTGTTCACGACGACATCAACCCTGGGCACGTCGGCCCACGAGTTGACCTCACCCGCAGCCTTTCGAACCGATGCCAGCGAAGACAGGTCAACGACGAGGTTTCGCGTCCGGGCGCCCGGGTGCGCAGCGGCGATGGCGTCGGCCGTTTGCTGGAGTTTGGCGGCGTTGCGGCCGGCGAGGATGAGCAGCGCTGGGGAGGCGGCCGCGACGGCGGAGGTAAATATGTGACCGAGGCTGTTGGGGGTCACGCCAGTGGTGAGGATGATTTTGCCGCTGATGATTTGAGCGTAGTCGGAGACGAGCTCATGGACGGAGGTTTTGGCGTTGTACTTGGACATGATGAGAGGATGTGATGAATATAAGGGGTGATGAAGAGGAGGGATGATGTTTTCTGTTTGAACTAATGCAAATATGGAGAATTCGCCGCTTTATATCTCTACATCTCGGTTCAATGCATTGCGGATGAATAAACCCGATTCAATTCTTGCCTTGATGCCATTCATCACTTACACTGATGGCTGGCGTCAGCCAACCCCGGTTTTGTGGGGCCGGGAAGAAGCTTTGGCGGGTTGATCTAGGACTTAAAAGCTTGGCCGCCAATCTTTACCCTCGAGGTGGATGCGATGGCGGGGCCTGCTGAATAATGAATCAAGGTGATCATTTATCGCCGAAAGACGCTGCGGTACGGATCTCCACGTGATTATTAGATGGAAGCGAGAAATTGTACAGAAATGTGGAAATGGCGTGGGCGGAGGCGACGCGGACACCAAGAGGTGGGTGGCTGATTCCATGTGTTGGCACTCTCGTGGTGTCTTAGGAGTAATAACATCCGAACGCCTCTTTGTTGGCAGCTCACCAAATAACATGGACGTGAGGTGAGGGTGTGTTGAAGTGCATTCGTCCCGAGCCTTGTTTGCCTCGTCGTTAGTGCCCGTTGCTTTGCTCTAGTATGGGTTGCCTCGTGCAGATAAAGATACGCCATCTTGGGCCCCGAGACCCCGGAACCTTCGATGAATTGACGGCATGGGTGCAGCGACGGGGACCGAGCGGCGGCGTCTCGCTTGGCCCTCGGGATGAGCTGTCATTCTCGGTGCTAGGAGGCGTTATCATCATCTAGCATCATGGACAATGACCGAGGACCAATCAGCCTATGCGGTACACCGCCGTCCAAGCCAGCCAATTCTTAGAGCCTTTTCTCTTCCTGGCTTGGGTCTGTGGCAGTAGCCAGTAAAAGTTTATAATGTCACAAGGTCAAAGTGTAAGAATGCCACATTACGGTGTCACGCACTTCCCAAGCTTGCTGCAGCTACTCCGGCAGTGGATGTGAGATGTGCTGGCTTGCATGCAGGCACCGTGACGAAATCCGGAGAGCTCGGGCTTGAAATGGCGTTGGCGGGTGGCTGGACACCATCTCCTGACGATTGGCACCAAAGCAGAATGAAATTAGGTGCAATTAGGTGACTGAAGCAGATGCCACGGGAGACCCGTAGAAGTGGATTGAAGGCCTTGACTAGCTTGACAGCGGCAGGCTAGATAAGAATGAGGCACAAGCAGATGACCGACCGACTCCCTTTCTGATATCCGCCCACTCATCGACACTCCATCTCCGAATCAGCCCATGTCCAATACAATTGCCTCGACGTTTTCGTCATCTCAGTGGTTGATCTATACTTTTTATTATCTTCTCCATCCGCCTTTGTGAAGCGGCTAAGGGGGGAGGCGGGCTAAATCCAGGTGGGGGGCGGTGGCTGGGCTCTCGGACCTGCGCCAAAGATTCGTTGAGGGCGAAGGCGAGGTCAATTGGCACCGAGGCGTCCATTGGCACCGACACGCGGTTAGTGCCGCCGGGGCTATGTCGTGTGAGAATTCGGCAAAGCCACATGAATGAGAGCACCCATTCAAGAGATTTCAAAGAAAGGAACATGATGAATGGGGATCTGACTTACGCCTGAAGGTTGGTGCACTGCTGTGTGGATGTGGGCATGGTGTAGCGAAGCAGAGGAGGGCGCTGCGGGTGTTGCTGGGCCGGGCAAGAGAATTATAAGAGAACTGTAAGAGAATTTTATTATGAATAATTTTAATAGATGAGCAAGAGGAAGGAGAATCCCATTTGCAGGTGTTGTCTGTCATTCCAGCTTCCAGGCCGGCCGGCCCACCCAGTTTTATATTCACAGTCCATCCCCTCATCGTTCTTTGACTTGTGGCTAACGGACCAGGGTGTGAGCCGACACTCGGTAGAATACGAGGCGGCTCTTCTCAGAACTAGGATACAGAAGTAAATAATTTGTTCTGCGCGGCATCATGCGTAAGGCAACCGCAAAAGAAGAGCGGCTCAACATTGAGAAAGAGAGGCAACGAATTTACTACGAAGTGGGAAGGGGATGAGAAGTGACGTTTCTGAGGCCTCATGAGAGTAATGCCTCTAATAAAAATTGGGTACGAGGTGAATAGTGAGCGGATAAGGCAACTAGGAACATGCCAAAGGGGGAAAGAGGCAAAAATGTGGGTAACTTGATATAAGGCAACCACGAAGCAATTATGAACTGAGAAATGCCCTGTGACAAGGCTACTAAAAAGAAAAAGATCGAAGGCGGAAATTTGGATCTGGAAAATTAGGTTCTACCATCATGGCAGTTTAAGGCAATTCAAATATAGGAACTGCGAAATTGGCAATCGACAAGGCAACCGGAGACTTAAAAAGGCAATCAGTGCAATTCTGTTGTGAATTAGGGATGAGGCAGGCCAATGGTAACGGCGCAATATGCAGGCAATGTCATCTGCCACAGCTTCGGAACAAGGCAACCATGGTAAAATTGCAACAATTGAAGGCTAAGAAGCGATTGCGTCCACGCAGCCTCGAGACTAGCGGCGAATGGACCTCGTGGGGGTTGATGTGCTGACAACCTTCTTTTTACGACTGACCACGTATCTTTTGCGTTGCATCGTCTCTGATGTGGGCAAAGCATTTGAGACGAGTAAATGAATGTGATTGTGAAATGCACGGGTCTACTCTTACGCGGTACATAAAACGAACGCTTATATGCTGCGTATTGACTTTGTCTATTATTAATGAAAGCGAGCTGCATATTAGTCGACATGTTATCACCGGCCCGTGGCCCCTTGATGCCTAACACGGATGGGGATAAAACATACTCCAGAGACGGAAGATGCAGTACTGAAAACTCGTTTGGTGGTCGGATTCATTCATATTCCTGGGGTAAATGAGGCAAATGTGAGTGGTGGCGTGCATATTCGGGTGCAAAGCAGCCTCCATCCGAACACGGAACGAACTACGAATGCATAATGTTTTGACCAAGAGATCTCGATTTGATTGCAATTAACTGGTCACGAGAGAAAATTTTCCCAACCAATAATGAACGCGCGAACCAGTTCGCAAGTATGGTCGCCTTGGCGGGAGGAGGAGGTGTTTTCTGACTGGGGCCAGTAGCATTGTGTACCCCGCCCGATTCTAAACTCACTGCGCAGCCGTAAGCAATTAGTCTGACTCCGAGGATGCGTGGATGCGTGGCCAGGTGAGGAGGCGTGTCAAGGCTCACGGAACAATCCGTCATCAGACGACGTATGGAGGCGTGGCCCAAGTTACTCCCTAATGCAGGCCGGTCACAGTCACATCATAAATATGCCCTGTGCAGATAAGAATTCAGTGACGTGGACGATTGTGTGACATGTATCGCAGGAAGACGTGCCGTGATGGAAAATTTCGTTAGGGAGATGTCAAGGATGCTGGATATGAGCCGGTTGGCATAGACGTCAATGGCCGTGTGATTATCAAGGGCTTCGCTGGACCCTCACGTCTGAGGAGTCTCAATTGTCGATAAATCACCACAAAACAATAGGCACCATGTCCATTCTAGTATATAAATGTATGCTGCCCAATGGTCATTTTGCTTCGAATAAGGCAAAGCAACATGGAACGTAAGGGCGACTGATGGAGGTCACCCGGCAACACCAAAGGAACACGGATTTGGTGTCGACTTGCTCACAGAGTGGCATTGTCAGCGTGGTCGATAAGTGGTGTCAATTGGCTGTCAAGGACAGCCAAGTCTGTTTCCCCTCAACAGTACTTCGTACTTTGGTAATCATCGCAGGTATCACACATCGAACGCATTTGACAAGTTCGACTTGCATAGATTTGTTTACTCTGCATGTCGCCTCATGCAAGCCCGATCTGACCCACGTTTTTCTTCTTCTCCAAATGAAGGAGAAACCTTGGAACCAACAAGATGGCTGGCTTTTGAATCGCGTTGACTCGACTGGACCGCCAATCCATCTCCTTTAACAAGAAAGGCGTACCAGGGACTTGTGAAGCTAGACGTGGGTTTGGAACCACAAAGTATATTCAAGTACCGGGCTATGTGTCGAATGGGAAACAAAATATTTCGATCTGAACATAGAGGGCTCTCTAACTGTGTTCTCTATCGCCGAAATCAATCTAACGGTCATCAAAGAAGTGGGATAGCATGCTGAGCGCTAATTTGGGTGACCTAGTAAACCCCATTAGCGGTGCGCGGCCCGTTCCACATGGTCAGTATTGGACATCGATCACATGGTGAAGAAGGGGGCGAGAGAATGGGGCGAGAGAATGAATGCGGGGCGATGCAAATGCATCTGTCTATTGGGAGAATTAAACAGTTCTGGCGGCAACACGTAAATGCCACAGGCTTGGGTTAGACGACAAATTGGTCGTGCAACATCTCGACTTCCTACCCATGCAACATGCCAAAGCAATGCCCATATGGTGAGACGACCACCTGGATGTAAATGTCAGTCGGGAACGGACAGGTGTAAATGGAAGGGAGAGCAGGCTCACCAATTGAGCTCCCTTTTGACGGCAGTCCCCCGCCATAGAGTCATGTGGCAGAGGACTGGAGTCGAGCATCAATAGCACCGAGAATCTCACGCATGCGCTGGTTGCTCTCCGCCCTGGTCTGTGGCGGTGCAAACCCGGGAGGAGCACGGAGGTTGCGGTCGGGATGGCGCAGGGCGAGATGGCCGCTGGGTTGGGTGTAGCGACCGATGCTGTACCAGCGATCTACAGGGACAGATACGAGGACGGGTTTGGGGGTTTCAGAGGCGGGCTTGGCAGGCTTGGCTTGGTCATCCGCTCTGGAAGGGCGAACGATGACTGGATTAGTTCTCGGCTCTTCAACAAGAATTGAACGGGAAGTTGTTTATTGTCTTAGCGACTGGACAAAGCCCGGTCTAGTGCGAGATCAAACGCGCCCTGGTCCGGCCTTCATCGCTAGAACAACAGACAGGGACTGGGAATGTAGTCCGCACTCAAGAAGATTTATGTAGCGCACGGCGCCGGTGGAGGATGCAGCGTCCATGAGGCCGGGATCATCGGATGGCGGGGCAGGATTGCAGTGAAGGCGAGGGTGCTCAGGACCGTTCGCAGCGGCTTGAGGGGATGGTGTCGGTGGGGACGGGCGGGTGCGTAGGGGCGCTTGCGGCTGAAGCCAAGATCGCTGATCTAGTAGGGCTGTTAGCGGGTGAGGCCTGAAGAGGGCGCTGGAGGACCCTGAGCTGAAGCCGAGCACAGCTGGGCGGGCTGGGCTGGCTGGGCTACAGAACCACAGCGCCGGGAATTGCATCATTGGGTCTGACCCGACTGGATCCCCTTACATTGAGCTTCTGCACCAACGACACCACCTCAGACTCGAGATGGAGGAACAGCCAACCCTGGAAACCCAGGGATAGCAGCTGCGGGATGGTTTCGATTGTGATTGCAAGACAGCAAAGCGCAGATCGAGGAGGTAAATGTGGGAACAAGCAGGTTTTTATGTACAGTAGGGTGTCCTCAAGCCTCCTCCCTCCCCCCCTCCACCTCCTCTCCCTCTCTCCTCCCGAGCAGTTGACCGGGGACAAATAGAAAGCGCCGCAACAACGGCAAAGCCCCGGGAACCACTCAAGTGAGGCGAAACAGGTGAATGGGTCGACCAAGCTGAGCCAACTCTTTCCCCCCCTTCAAGTTCACCAGACATGACGACAGGTGGTGGGGCCCGGGTGGTTCCGACCTCGACATCGCCGATGACCTCGAAGCTTGTGGGTGGCCATGTCATGGCAGTGCTCCACCGTGGTGACACCAATGCCGATTCTCTGATTGTCTACGAGGACGAGGTCGATGTATCGCGGTCCGCGGCCCAGCCCGCTTTTGCTCACTGATACAGGGGATCAATGAGATTCCACGCAAAACCCAGTCGTTGCATAGTTCGGCTGCCTTATTTAGACCCTTGTCGAGGGTAACGCGAGGCAATTGCACCACACTCACCACACTCACCGTGAGGCAGAGCGCTGGCGCTTGGTGGCGATGTCGATCACTTGGCTAAGTGAGCCGGAACACGATGATTGATTGAGCTATTTTCTCCGGTTGATGAGACGCGAGACACGGGAGGAGTAGACATGACGAAGGTTGAATAACGGGCGGCAGCCACCATGTGTCATGACAGCTCCTGAGAGAGCTCTACAACGCGTGGCCGCGGATCATGATACTAGCTACATATGCATGGGACGAGCGATGTTCCCTAGAATCTATTGTGAATAGGGGTCGCCCCTGGCAGGACGAAATACCAACAAAATAAAAAACAACCACGGCGTTGCAGCAAACCTCGTAGCGTGCTAGTCGACCCTCCAGCGCCGTCGAGCGCCCAGCCCGTCAAGTGCCAGACCCTCGGTCCCGTTCTGGCGGGTAAGCATCCCTGGGGAGCTTATCGACTTCAAGGTGGGGCTGTGATGTCATCAGGGTCCCTCCCTCCCCGCCCTCTGGCGCATCAGAACTGGGGTTACGGAGAAAGACCCGCCTAGACCACGAGCAGAGCGTGAGATGACACCACTTTGCTAAGACGTGTTGCCGCTTCTCTTGCTTTCAAGCTTTCTACATTTCAAAGAAAATGCATCCGAGACGAAATGACGTTGCTTGGCCGTCAGTGGGTCCGCGTGTTCATGCAACACACTCTCGTTGCCTTCTGTCGCGAGCCGCCCTCGCCCCTGGAGCTCCCCCTATCTTACGGGCTTTAGCTTTGGAGGGGCAACTCCACTGGCCCCGACGACCGGTACCGGCAAGCGGATACGCCACGAGACGGATAGATGTGCAAAAAGACGTCTCAACGCAGGCTAAGAGGTCTAGGACTATCGACGACCCGCCCCCGAAAGGTAGGATTGGACGGGCACGTGGAATGGGGACGTCAGAATGGTTTGATGATCGCCGTCGGCGCGGACGCCTTCAGGAGTGGGGATCTAGCCCGTTGACGATGGCATCATGGCGCCTATCCTGAGTCCTGCCAGTGGCACGGCTGCCTCCTCCGGAGGAGTCTCAGAGTTCCAGCCGTCGGCACGGGACAAAATGACGTGTGGTTAGGAACCCGGGTTTCTTCCCCTTAGTTTGCGACAATGACGGCGATGGCGGCGGCGCCTTGTGCTGAGCCTTGCCTGGTGTAACGGAGCTGTCAAGAAAGGTGACACGTTCGCGGGAGAGGCACACAAGGTTCAGAACAATCCCCAATCGGAGAGCGGTCGCTAGAAGAGGGATTGTGGCAACCAGGTCTGAGATCACGGAATATCCCTATTGGATTGAAGGCGCCTATTCTTAGGCCAGGAATCCCAATGCATTAGTTAGTTGGCGAGGCTCTCCCAGGCCTCGAAAACTGCGCCATCGACGTGGGTGTCAGCCCGGTAGGCTGGCTGGGGACGCCACGCTCGACGCAGGGCTGTGCATCAGGTTTACTCTCCGCAGCACAGGGCCAGCGTTTCCCGTCGCATCTTGTGCAGTGCATGAATTAATGTTCGTCATTGTCATGTCGCGTCATAATGGGAGGGATTCCGACCTTGATGCACAGGATCCCGTTGCGTGAACTGAAGCCAAATTTGGGTGGATACATCACTCAAGCGCAAGGCAGCAACACCACAGCGCATGGTACCGAGGGCAGTGATGGATTCACTGCAACCGACGCCAAATCGCCGGTCCTCCCCTAAAACTCGCTAAGCCCATTGGACCAGTAGCTAGCCACCCAATTTAGTCCAAACATGCTGAAGCTGGAAAGCCACATTCAGCCTTCCGTATGATTGACTGGTCTGGCGTCGCTTAACAGCACCGTGACTGGACCGTGAAGGGCACCTGCCTACTGGCCTCGGGTACCCCACCTTAGCTGCCTGAATATGTCCTCGTGATGCGGCTCTCCTTCTCAACCTCGTCCTTTATTACGACTTCACATCACCGATACTCTGTATCCTCACTCTCTTTTCTACCCGAGTCTCGGGCTTCAGTGTACCATCGGTCTCCCTGCCTGCGTCCTGGTCCCGAGCTGCCAGTTCGCCTCAGGTACGGTATTCAACCATGGACTCGGTCGACCTCATTGTCGATGAGCAGACAGGTGCCATGCTCCAACCTCGAGATACTCCTAGCGAGGAGCTTCACACTCTTTTGCCAAGCAAGATGGATTCCGCAATCAAGTTCGAGATCCCTGACGACTGCCGCGACTTCTCGCCGTTTGCCCGCCTCCCCGCCGAGATCCGCCATCAGATATGGGAATCTACTCTCTCGACACCTGGCATGCACTTCCTCAAGATCCAGTCTGCAGAGACCGGCGGGAAGTGGTGGACAAAGAGCATGGAGCCTCTTAATGCGAACTCCGACGACAGCAGCGACGAGGATAAGGAAGACGACGACATTGCCCTCGAGGTTAAGCGTGAAGTGCACCCGACAGAATCCCACTGTGCCAACCTGGTGCCACTGTATCCGAGCCCGGAAGCCGACATCTCGTACTACACGACTCTAAACCAGGAGATTACCAAACTGTCCGTTACTTGCAACGAGGCGTCGAATGTCATCAAGCATCTGATGACTCGGCCAACCACTCTCAAGCTGGGTGGTGGTAGAATGATCAGCCTTGACATCTCCTCGGACATTATCTCTCTGGAGTACGTCCCACAGGATGTCTTTGAAGATGGTTGCCAGTTCACCAAGACCCTACAATGTGCGGGGCTCGAGAGAATCCGCAAGGTTGCCGTTCGCTACTGTCACAAGTGGTATGAGCAGCATTCCCCTACCCGTTGCTCGGTCTGTGGACAGACACACAGCACCCCCGATAGAATCGCATACCCAGCCCACTTGTACCAGTTCCTCGCACGATACTTGCCAAACCTGGAGCACTTCTACTTTGTCGACTACCTCATTCTGCGCAAGTCCACCACTGAAGATGGCCAAGAATGCCCTTGCGCAGGAGCCGCGGCCACGGTAGACGAGAAAGGTTGGTTGAATCTGCCCTTGACTCTGATGATATGAAACTGACTTCAGATTAGACAAGAGGCCGCCGGGAAAGTTCGAGGGTGGAAACAGGACATACTTTGAAGTCGATGGCCAAGACTGGACAGTCAAATCCAAAGTTTTCGAGACCACGACATGGTTGCAGGACCGTTACGTCAAGTACGCAAAGGCAAGCACTCTGAGCTGTCATAAGAATCCTACAAGTGTCAAGTTTGGTGTGCTTGCGTGCGAGTGGACTGTTGGACGTCGTACAGAGATGAAGAAGGCACCAGTTACACCGATCAAGAAGGGTCGCAACAAGAGAGCCTTTTGTGAAGAGCACCCCACATGGAGGAGTCGACGTTCTCCTCGGATAGCACCAAATCTGACGACAGGAATTGCTACCCCTACTGAATTGAATGCAGCCTTCCCGTTTGTGTTTGGTATTTCAGGAAGAAATGAGTTTGAGTTTACCTTTACAGCCCCTCTGAAATGAATCAGGCTGAGTTCTGGGTTTCCTGCTTGGAGTTTAGGGATGGATTGCGAGGTTCACGCATGTACAACATTACGATGAGACGACAGACAAGATTTCTTTGGTAAAGGGGGATGCGTCTTGGTGGTATTATCATTAATGCGTTTTAGAATTCTTTATTAGAGTAGAGCTATTCTTAACCGCCCACCAAATTGACACGGCGTTAGTTTACTTGCGTTTATCGAGAGTAAAACGTGTCTGTTTATTAATCAGATGACAGATGGTTAATCGATTCCCATCATGGAAATCTCCACAAACAATTCCTTCGTCATCGTTACCATCTCTAACACCTTTGCTGGGCGTGTCGTCCATGACCCTTCCACGGCACCCAATTCGGCATTCACCAAATTCCGATACCGCTGGGCACGCAACAGGCCTGTCCAGGCACTGCGATTAGACCATGGGCTAGGAAGGCCTAGCACAAGATTCATCTGTGAAAAGATATGGCGGACCAGTTCGCAGAAGAGGCTGAACTGGGACGACATATCGGTAATGGGCACATCGGCGTAGGACATGGGGACGCGTCCGATGGGCGCTGCTGTGGCACTGCTGAAGGAGTCGTAGACGATCTTCAAGACGAACTCGATGTGTCTGATGAGCTGGACATAACAGGAGATTACGAGGAGCATGGTTGGGGCGTCGTGTGTTGTGGATTGAGGCGGATCGTCATCAGGCGAGGTTCCAGTTCCAGGTGATGACAACGTAGTCGGCACGACGAAACAGGGGTCCAATGACAAAGTGAATGCATTTGGAGATTGGGGGCAGGTTTGCCTTGATACAATGCGGGTACCGAGCTGTCGATGGAGAGCCTTGATGGTGTCGAGGAATTCCTGGGCGTTCATCATGAGCACCTGGACGTTCTTGTAGCCGTCCGAATCGATGTGAGGCGTGCAAATAAATTCGATAAAAGTCGGTTGGACGAACGAAGGTGCTATGCTTCTGAAGCCCTTGCGAATTTCCATGTTCAGGCGCGACAGTTTCTCGAAATATGTGTTGGTTGGCAAGATCATTTGGGTCTCCAAGGACGGCAGCTCCAGTTCTCGGATGGGAGGCCATCCCTCTATCGGGAAGGTCAGAGGTTCGGGGTAGCCGAAGCCGAACTGTGAATTGAATGCCATGGTCCATTCAGTGGCAGACGTAGAATCGCCCGATATGCCCGCGATGAGCTGTGTCTCATCAGGGGTACTGCTACCCACCACGTTCGGGCTGACGGTGGCGCTGTCCTCAGAACCGGAGGCTTTCTTTAACACCAAGTCCTTCCTCGGAGGCCGTCCTATGCGACGCTGCGGCCCCGGCTGGCATGTCAGGCCGAGCCGGGAGCATCGCGCGCACGACGCTGCAGCGGCTGCCGGACGCGAGCAGCGGAGCTTTTGGCACCGACAGCGCTCGCAGGCGGACCGGACTTGGTTGGGATGCGGGGCGGGAGATGGGGAGTGCATACTTTCGAGTGGCATGTTTACGAGGCAATCATGAGAGAGGAAAGGACGGAGCTAATGGACAAGTTGCGCAATGCTGATGCCTCGATGGATGAGACGACGTCGCTGAGGTGGGTGGGGCCGGAGCTGGCTGTTCGGAGGCTTTTGTGGGGCGCTTCGGAGGCTTCTCTCGCTGCCGACTTGCGGGTGATGGCCGATGGCGTCGCAGGATTCCAATCCATGCACTGGTAATATCATTGCATCAAGAGATTTCTGTATTCGGGGTAATTAATCTAATTTCTGCAGTTTCTATTCTATGTATGCAAAGTCCAAGACGGTGGTGGCACTTAATCGAGCGGTGATTTGGCCTCTCCAGATCACGCCTGCTCCTTGTCCTTGTCCTTGTCATTGTCCCTCTCCTCTAATCCAAACTGCGTGTCGAGCTCCTTTCTCAAGGGGATGTCCTTTTCAAAAATCCCCAGGAAAAATGCCAGTCCACCAAAGGCGACAGAGATGACGTACACCTTTCGCAGCGCCAGCATGAAGACGTGACGGACCTGGTCTCGGACTGGCTGCTCAAACTGAAGGACAAAGTCCCTCGTCGCACTCGCATACGCATCGCCTGACGTCAGATGCTCTCGCGCTAACGCGTTATCAATCTGGTGTGCATACTGCTTCGTGTAGGTATTGAAAACTGTCCCCGCAACGGCGACTCCCCAGACCATGCCAAAGGTGCGGATGAACGACCACGTCCCCGTTGCCGCAGCCTGGTCAATCTCATCAGTCGAGGCTTGGAAAGCTGGCAAAAGGGTGCTGAGCAGAAAGCCAGAGCCGAGTGCGGGAAGGAATTGGATCAGAATCCAAGCAGCATCGGGGCTGTCTTCTTTGAGGAGGGCGAGCATTCCTCCCCCCATGCTGAGGAGGAAGAAACCCGTCATGTGCAATAGCTTGTACTTGCCCCATTTCGAGAGTATAAGTGACGAGACTGCAGCTCCTGGGATTGCAATCAAGGCTACGGGAAGCATCTGCACACCCGACCTCGACGGCGACGACATCATGACTCCCTGGAAGTAGAGCGGGAGGAAGTAGTAGCACCACATAATGAGAATCGAGTTGAGAAACGTCTGAAGGTAGATGATGCGCGATGTGCGCGAGGGAAACAGTCGGATAGGCATGACGGGATCGATCGGGATGCCTGATCCTTCATAGACCACGAATCCTGCGAGGCCTGCTACGCCCAAGAAGAGCGGTACGAGAATCCGGGCATCTGACCAAGGATAGCGAGGGCCTGCCCAGGTAAGGGCGATGAGGATGGAGACACTCGCGGCAAAGAGAATGGCGTTGCCTCCGTAGTCGATGCGACGAAGCTTGGACATGGTGGTTTCTCCCCGGTCCCATTGGAGTTTGAGGAAGAAGTAGGCAATCACCATACCTAATCCTCCGAGTGGGAGATTGAGGTAAAAGATCTAAATCAGAGTCAGCGAGTATTCTCCAGGGTGCGAGTTGACGGCTTACCCATCTCCAGGTCGTGTTCTCCACAATGACACCTCCTAAGAACGGGCCGACGGCGAAGCCAATTGTTGCAACGAGAAGGAGAATAGCAATATAATTGCCTCTGTACCGTAAAGGGACGAGGTCTGAGATGATGACATCGCCGGCAACAGCAACTCCACCGGCCCCGATACCTTGGATGGCCCGACCAGCAATCAGCATGGCCGCGCTATTGGCTCCACCGCAGAGGCCGCTGCCCAATGTGTATATACCAAATATACAAACCATGACATTTCGTCGCCCGAAGAGGTTGCAGAGCTGGCCAAACAGGGGCTGTAGACATGCGCTGTGGCGTGTTAGAAGTGACACACTAGTCACGGCGGCGGACCACTCACCTGGTCAGAAAGTAGACGTTGGTTATCCAGATGTAGTCGCTTCCGATTTTGAGATCTGCAACAATTGTCGGGAGAGAGGTGATGACAACGGTAGACTCGAGAGACGAGAGGAGAGTGGATATGACGAGCGTGACCATGACCATCCAGAACCGCCAGTCTCTGTTGAACTCGGGCTTCTTTGCCTTTTCAGTTGAAGTACTGTCCATTTCCTTGTCGTCAGTCATATTCCCGAGCGGACCGTTCAAGACTGAAGAATCGGTGACGGGACTGGCTTCCACCCCTGCAAGGGTCTCCTTGGAGAAGCCGTCATCCTGCCGTGTTATGGTCATTGTCGACACCGTGTAAAAAAGTGTTGGAAGGGTGTGTCAATTGAAAGTAAGCATATAAGATCCATTGCTCATCTGGCAGTGAGGATGCGACGAAGCAAGATATACAACACGAATCGAATGAAAATTAGTCGAGGGTTGCGTTGACCAGCTTACGGTGCGGGTTGCTGACGGCTCGGAAGCTTTTTGTGCGTGCGTCAGCCAGGGCGCCTGAACCACGCGGAGGATTTTCGAGCGCAGGTGGGGATGATATCATTGCCTTATTTCGACTCCCTGTCCTTGAGTCCTGGTCCAGCTTGACCAGGGGGTCTCAACTGGAGCAATCCTAAGCATCCGGTGCGGACTGCGCAATGTGAAGGGCAGTAACAAGCCCCAAATCACGCCAAACAGCCTGAAACTCGTCACGCCTCTGCTCTTTTTGATTTGTCCTCTGAACGAGCCCCACGACATCGTCGGAGGCATAAACGGCGGAATTCTGGACCGGGACGCGGATGAATGCACGCCCCGCTGGCGAATGCGAGGTGCCATTCGGGGACATCTAAAGCCGAATCCCGCAATTAGGCAATGGCCGCGTTGCGGTAACATGCGTAAGTCATCTGTGAGCCTGTCATGATGAGGACGTTATTGATTGGGTGGAGAAATGGAGTTTGATCCATCTCGCTCAGTTAAGATACTCTATGCCATCATCGCAAGCTTCAACCTCTGTAGCAGCTTGTCTACCCTCTCACCGTCCCATGCTTCAACAATATCATCTCGCTTCTGCCAGTCAGGTTTCTCCCTGGCCAAATGGGCAAGGTCCAGCGCTGTGATCGGGCCACTCTCGTCGCTCTCGACCTTGACGCTCGCATCCGCCCCTCGACCCAGTAGCAATTCGACAGAGTCCCAGCATGATCCGTCAGCTGCCCAGTGAAGCGGTGTTCTGCCGTCGTTGTTCTTGCAATCGATCGAGGCTCCGCTGTCGAGCAGTATCTTGACATGCTCCGCAGTCCCCCTCGAGGCCGCAGAGTGGATAGGTTGGCTTCCGTTCAGCAGCGTCGTAGAGATGTTCGCATGGTGATCTCTGATGAGAATGCTCAGAAATTCGGCGTTTTTGTTCGCTGCAGCTACGTGCATCGGGCTAAACCCTTCGATGTCCTGATCATCAATCTTCGCGCCTGCGTTGATGAGCTTATTGACGATGTCGACGTTTCCTCTCTCGATGGCCAGTAGGAGCGGAAACGTTGGTTTCTCTCTCTTCAAAACCATTCCTCTCTGGTTCACGTCTGCGCCTCTCCCAATGAGATCACTGACCAGATCGGAGTATCCTTCCCATACTGCATAGAGAAGTGGCGTGCCTGCTGTTTCGGGTGTATTTGGTGTGACCGACGCGCCGAGGTTCATCATTCTGCAAGCAATGTCTGGGTTCTGCTGCGCAATCGCCGTCGTCAACGGCGTTTCCCGGGCCGGAGCAGGTGGCCAAGTATGGCCATTATAGTATGAGACTCCTTCAGGGGCAGGGCTATCCATATAGGCCGGTAGAGGCGCGTTGACGTTGGCGCCAGTATCGAGGAGAAGCTCCGCTACCTTCCAATGCTCACTCCGGATGGCTTCCGTGAAAGGAGTCGTATGACCGCTGAGTTTTGGCTCCACCTCCATGCCATTATCCAACAGGTATCTCACGATGAATTCAGATCCTCCCCGAGCTGCCGCTTGAAGAATACAGGTGTGGTCATGGGGCTGCTGTACTCGAATATCGCCCCCAAGTTTGAGAAGGAGTTGGAATGAGCTGGAATCTCCTCGTATAGCAGCTCTCCGCACCGCTTTGTGCAAATCAGCCCCGTGTTTCACTAGAATCTCGACCATGTCCTCTCGGCTGTCCAGAGCCGCGTTGTCAATCGGGTGCGGGTAATTGGGATTCAAATCCGCACCGGCATCGATTATCATCTGAAGTATTTCAACATTGCCGCCACGGATAGCTGACAATAGCGGCGATGAATAGCCAGAATCGTCATTGAGGTCGGCTCCGCGGGAAATAAGTTCCTGTACAATGGCAACGTGGCTGCCTCGGGCCGCCGATTGAAGTGCCGCAGCATGATCTGACACAGACGGCGGAGCATCAATTGAAATGCCCTGATCTAGCATCTCCACCACTAGGGCCTTGTCTCCGGCCCTAGCTGCGTAGCGAAGAGTCTCCTCCTTCTCAATGCCGTATTTAAGGAGCTCTCGAAGAAGGTCAATGTGGCCAACAGCAGCTGCCGAGTACTGACTAGCAGCGAGTCCACTCGTATGTGGTCTGACAACAGCATGGCACCTATTACCGTTGGCGCTCCGAATCTGTTCGTGCTTCAACATGGATTTGACAATATCGAGCCTACCACTGATTGCCGCCGCATGAAGAGCACTCCCAGGGGTGGATTTCATACGGAACATGTCTTTGGCCCCGTGCTCCAGCAGCAACTCGACTATCTCCAGGTGCCCATGACTAGCTGCAAGGAACAAAGGTGTGTTCTGGTGGTTACTGAGCCGGTTCGTGCCATCTAGAGAGGCGCCGGCGGCGACAAGGGCTTTTGCAACTTCGATGTGGCCCTTGGCACTTGCAGCAGCAAGTGCAGATCCATAGGTGCCGCTTTTTGCATTGACATCAACCTCGGCATCGATAAGAGCCTTGCTTATTTCCAGATGGCCTTTGAAAGAAGCTGCTTGCAGTGAATGCCCATACACTCCGCCACGGTCGCTGGAGGGAGCGCCTCGATCAAGAAGCGCCTTCACCACATGACTCAAGCCAGAATATGCAGCGCAATAAAGAGGCGAATGATCAGACGAGTACTCGTCATTTTCTTCCAGCCAGGGCTTATCAATATTTGCCAATTCCATCCACTTATTGAAGTAGGGCTGGTTCTCATCGAACAAGTCCAAGAGAAGAGATTCGGGTGCCTCCGAGGTCCAATCCTGACCCGAGGCTTCTTTGTGCTTGAGCCAAAAATGACCACAATAACTTTGAAGAGTGTTTGAATCAGAAAAGTCGTCTGGGCTGTTGATAGAATGATGGAAATATACCAAGCAAGACTTTGCAAGATACGAATGCACCAGACTCTTCTCCATTGCAAAGCGCGAACAAGATCCGCTCCGAATGCAGTCTGAGATGAGAAACTCCCTCACGGAGAAATGTGCTAGCTTGACGTAAACTTCTTGGCTTCCGTCCTCCTCAACCTTGGCACAGTACGTCGAAACAAGGCTGGAGCAAGAATCCATGAATCCATCGACGTCGAGAAGCTCGAGGTGCTCATCGAAGAATGGTACATCAGCATCCTCGTCGTTCATTGCAATCGCAATCGCAATATCATTGAGAGAGATCTACCATAACTCATTAGCCCACGTATTACCTACGACTTTGAATGCCTACCGGCCTATATGCAAAGGCAACCCAACGTAGAGTGTTTAGGACTGACAGCTGGTTACTATCATCGATGGATTCCAAAACTTGAGTGTAGTACGCCTCGAGTGATTTGGGAAGGTTGTTGAGAACTTTTTTCACAGCCAATGGTGTTGCGCATGCCTTCAGTGTCTGTAATTGACAATCAAGCCAACGAAAACTAACATGGTTAGAATGTATCACGGTTCTTTGGATAATGCACTCACGATCCATTGGCCTTGGTGAGCAATGACTCCTCTATCGTTCTCTTGAGTGATTTGGGCCATCGGGAAAATTTGGGGTGCCGCGAGAGTTGGGTTTGGAGGGCCGTCTTCAAATCATGATCGAGCTCTTGTCCCGAGACTGTGATGGATAAAGCCCTCATTTCCCTGAATCTGGTTCGAAGACCTTCAAGATCCCGGCTGAATGCAATGATATGCACTCGGTCCCGCAGTTTCTTGAAAATATCGGCAATGAAATCCATGATTCCTTGAGCGCCCATTGACTCTTCTGATTCATCCAATGCGTCCATGACGATGTAGACGCTATCAAACAGCTGGATTGATTCCTGAAATATTGTCTCCCACACGCGCATTGAGAAACGCCTACGACTTTTGCCGCGATTTCGGAAGTAGTTGCCATAATATTGAAAGGCATCCGGAATTGAACGTGCTTTGTGAATGAGTTGGGAGATCATAGATCTATACAAACGCTCGATATCTAGAGATTTCTGACCAGACCCGTCGATGTAAAAGTACACGAGGCCAATGCGCTCGTTTTCGACAAGGTCAATCTCAAGGTTCTCGATGACATTTGCACTGGCTTCGGTTAGCAAGACTTATCATAACAGAAAATTTTCACTGCACTACGAACAGCAAGTAATGAATGCATACCATAAGACAGTTTTTCCACACCCCGCTAAATGAAATGGTCAGCCTCTTCCACAAGACCACGCCCAGAGATGAAATCCTACCATTTCCGTTGAGCCAGAGGAGTTTTCCCGAGCCAGCTTTCCAATCCACGTAAGTGTCATTCTGGAGAAGCCAGTCTCCGGTTCCTTCGACGCATTTCTTGTATGCATCATGGTGTTTGGGTGACTGATCATCATCACTAAACCACTGGAGGACTTCATTTCTGAGGTCATCTGCTAATGTCAATATTTGTGTACCACTACTGTGAGATTGGGTCTGCGGTTGTACCTTCGGCTTGTTGTTTAATGTGCTCATTGATCTTTGCCACACCTTCTTTGATGAGAGGCAGTGAACGGGTATTGTTCAGAACCTCTACAATGTTGTATCTTGAAGTTGGTTAGTCATGATAATTGCGAGTATTGCCAGGAACTCACGCATTATCGGCGGTAAGTGCCAGTTGAAATGTGGCTTTAATTCTTCCAATGACGATCAGTTTTTTCTCCACGTCGACTTGCCTCAAGGGCCACAGCAGAGTCGACCTCAGTCCCTTCTTCTTCTCAAGTTTGAGTGACTTTTTCAGATCCACCAACTCGGACAGATATTGATGTAGGGGGCTGTTGGGTCCATCCACGGATTCAATCGACGCGGTCTTGCCCACCTCTGCGATCCTGATCAAACGCTCGGCGATGTTCCTGACGCTTGCCACCTCGTTGAGAATCCGAGCGATGTCGTGGGGTGCATCTTTGACGGCGCTATGGTACTCGTAGCAGACAGATACAACCTTATTGCAGACCTGGACGATGGCAATCAGAGTGCCAATAAGGCCAATGGGGTCTATCATGCTGTCAAGTGCCTGTTAAAGCACCACAGGCCAGGGAGGCGGTTCGGAGGTGCCTGCGAGCGATCTCAGAAATCCTAAATTCCTAGAACCAGCTGCGGCTAGATTGGTGCGAAAGCTGGGCGTCAAGAAATCCCGAAGTGAGGATATTCATTCGTGTCGTTGAAGAGGTGAGATTGAAGTGGTGCTGCGCCATAGCGTTTCGTCCCAATTGGGGGCTGAGTGTCACGATCCCTGCCAATTCCCCTAACCACGTGGGGCTATCATCCACGACTTCAGTGGCCATTCATTATGATTTCATGGTTATTTTCAGGGAATTTGCTTCTTTTTTTCAGCCTCCGGCAGAATGTGCCCCGAGTAGTGGACAGTACCCTGGGTTGATGTGCACAACAATACGAAACGTAATTGCGAGCAGTTCATAATATATCAAACTAGGAAATGAGGAGTAAGCCTGATGTATAGGGTAGCTGCTCTGAGTGAAGAAGTCGATCAACATTAAGTGTAGTATTGACTACTGACTGGTGTATGAGCCTCTGCCTCAATGGCGGAGGCTATGTGCAGCTAGGTAAGACGAGGCAACCAGGCGACGCCCACAAGGCGCAGCCTGTCGATGCACCACTGCGACTCAATCGTAACGGCGGCCTAAGGCAGCCAAAGGCAGCCACGCCTCTTCATCTCTACTTCAATTCCCATCCCATCAATCACCTCTGCCCCTTGGCACAGTTCTGATTCAATGGGTCGTCAATCTATTTAAAATGGACCCATTATCACTCGCAGCATCTATCGTTGGGCTCCTCGCGGCCGGCGCAAAGATCACGGCATTCCTACATACTGTAACGAGCAATGCACAAGGAGCACCACAACTAGCCCAGAGTCTTATCATGGAAATATCGGGCATTGAGGCCGCCGCGAGCTCGCTGCAGGAGTATACTTCCGGTCGCGCGAAGATGTCGACGGAACGAGGATCGTTGATTCGGCTTGAGCATGTCATCACAACACTGACAGGCTGTGTTACCACGTACTCGGAATTACAGGCCATCGTCGAAGATATGAATACTGATCCAAATATGTCAGTCTCTGATCGATTGAAGTGGGCGAGACATGAGTCAAGGCTTGCCATAGTTGTGCAGCAACTTCAAAACCACAAGTCGTCGTTGACTTTGATGCTGACGATCTTGCAATGGTCAGTACGATGATATGACTTAAAAATATCTGAGCATTTTCTAACTGAAACTCAGTCAATTAATGCAAGAAGCGGAGGCATCCAACCAAAAACTCTCTAGTCTTATTGAAGAGGTTCTTAGAACAAACCAAGACTTGAATAAAAGAATGAAGAATTTCGAGTCAGAACGCTCTCTTAGCGAAAATTTCACTCCGCCACACATGAGACCAGAATCAATACGACACTCAGATCCTAAGGGAAATTCGGTTATGGTTACAGAAATGCCTGCCATGGGCTTCGCCTTTGAAAGGGACCTACAAAAGTCAAAGGTATACAGACGAAGCATCAAGAATCGGCAATCCATGACCTCCCTCACCAGCACAGAAATGTACCCGACTGCGATGTCTGTGTTTTCAAAACTCAGCCTATCTCAAGTTTCAGGCTTATCGTTTTACGTCTTGCCCATATACGCAACCGACTTGAGCAACAGTGCTTGTTACGACTTCGGGAATCAAGCTACTAGCAGCCGCGGCTCCGTTGCACACAGAACGAGATCGAAGAATCAATCGGGCGTTATCCCTCAAGGTGCCCAAGAAACCAAGCATGGAGTCGTCATAGTCCATGGTACTAATAAACTTGGTGTGATCGACGACAATCTCATGCGAGGCAATAATGTCAATCGTGAGTCTATGAGAAGAGAGCTTAGTATTGTGGTTGTCAACAGTAACCCATCACATCAAAACTCACATAAGAGAGTGAATGCAGGCTACTGGACTTGAAGAATACGCTAGCAATGATTTTCTTCCTGATAACCTTAGCAAGTTAGTGGCAAGTGTCTTCGTCCAGCTAGGTAGGAAGATGATAGATCTGTATATGTTATATTCTTTCAATTCTAGACACAATTTGAGGTATTATTGGGGCAAAATGTGTATTCGCAATCTTTCTCATACGGGTTGAGGAGTTCGGTGTCACCTTTAGTATTCACGAGGCTGGTGAAGCACTTTCCCTTTCAACCAATGTCTCCCCTCCGGACGCGCATTTATACCTCACAAGAAAATAATGATAACCAGTATACCATGTCTTGGGAAATTTCGTTGCAAGCTCTGTTTCTAAATCTATACAAAGTCTCGAACAGCTTCCCAGAATGCCTGGGGATCTTCACACATGGGCAAATGACCAGCGTTGGGAACAATCTTGAGCTCCGCACCGTTGCTACCCAGCAAGCCCTTGAATCCATCCATGGCCTTGACGAGGGCGCCCTTCGCATCGCCGTCGCCAACAACTAACAGTCCGGGAACTGCGCAGCCTCCCATCTTGGGTTTCAAATCGTAGTCCCACAGCGCAGTGCAGCTGTACTTGAAGCCTTCCACACTGTTGGCAGCGACTATATCCGTCATCCAGTTGACGATATCAGGCTTCCCCATGGTTACGGGGTGGAACCAGCGCGGGACAGTTTGCTCTGCGAGCTTGGCGATGCCCTTTCCACCGTCCTCTTCAGCCAAGGCTGTTCGGTCCTTCCACGCCTGCGTGTTCGCAGCGCTGGAAGTTGTGTTGAAATCACAGGCAATGAACTTCTCCAGGCGTTCCGGGTAAGTGAGTGCAAAATTAAGTGTGGTTGCGCCACCCATGGAAACTCCAATCAGGGCATGTAGTTTGGTGATTCGCAGAGCATCGAGGACGGTTTTGATGTCCGCAGCCAGGGTGTCGATGGTAGCTGCAACAGGTGGCTGAGGTACAGCGTGGCGTCCACGAGTGTCGTATCGCAGGATTCGCAGATCGGGGCGTTCTCGCTTGAGAATCTCGACAAATGGATCCCACATGTTCAGAGATGTTAAGAGAGAGTTGCTGAAAGCAACGGTGGGCGCACCTGGCTCGGGGTTGCCCTCCAGACGGTACGGGATTGAGAGAGAATCCTCAGCAGTGATGTAGGAGATAACTGCGCCATTGGAACCGGGGATGGTGGTGTTCTTCGAGTCGGCAGAGGTAAAACCTGCTGTCGAAGGTAGTCTTGACAGAGAAGAGAGCTCTCGGGGCGCCGGCCCGAAGACGTAGAAGAGGGAGTAAGTTCGTCGGCCCTTGCCGGCGACGTACTTGTCAAAAATCTCGGTGCGCCAAGGAGTATCCATAGACGCCTTGTGCTCTGGGCCACCCTGGCCATTTTCTTTGGCATAATCGTGGAGCGCATAGTAAGTTGTCTTGCTCACACCCTCGAGGTAAGACGTCTTGAAGACGCGCGAGCGCAGCCAGCCAGGCACCTTAGAAAGCATCGGAATGTGTTCCCCGAGAAGCCACTTCTGGTACTGCTCTCCAGCTCCCTCGACGTCCTTCAGCTCGATATCAACGGCGGTGGTCTGGATGCCCTCGGCCTCCTTGTCCGTCAGCTTCTCGAGAGGGACAAACTGCGACGCCTCCTTGGTGTGAACCAGGTCGAAGAAGAAGCGCTTCACGTCTACTTGGCCAATTGTCTCTGCCTCTCGGGGAGATCGGTTCGCGCGCAGAGTCAGGTATGTCTCGGTCTCGAGGTGTGACATGGACGTCACGTCGTAAGCAGCGAGGAAAGTCGGCTCCAGGCCGTCGGTAGCCTTGTACCGCAGGCCGTTGGTGAAGATCTCGGGCAGGCGAAGGCGGGTCGGGCCGTGCTCGTTGTTGTACCACTCGTGAAATTGATCCAGAGACAACCCAGTCTTGGGCTGCATGGTCACGTACAGCATCCCAGGAGTCGACATGATGATGTAACCGTTCGTTGGATGATGGCGGGGTAAATCGGAGCAGCGGGGGACAGAGCTTGGAGGAACGGGAAGGACAGAGAATATTACTCTACGGACAAATGAACTATAAGAGAATTCGCGCCGAGCGCCGCCGGAAGAGAGATTTACATGGTAGCGGGTGGAACCGTCAATAGCAGCGACGCGATTCGGCTCGGCAAATGTCATCGGGATGTGGACAATGGGGGAGGTGTATAAACATTTACCCCGCTGCTCACCGAAACTCACCTTGAAGTGCCGATGCTCACCGAGACGCTAATTAAGCTCACCGAGATCCTCCAGCAAACAGCTCTTTCTCTTGTAATCACCCATTGAAGCATCATGTTTCTGAAGCCTCTATCTCGGGAATCGAGATATTTACGTGTATAATACTTCATTCGGCCAAAATAAATTGAGCAATATCCGAAATGCATGTGCATCACTCCCGAAATGGATTCATCGTCACACGCTCAGCCTCGGGATGCTCGGCTAGGCCTGGGATATTGCAGAAGACACTTGTCTTGGGTCAGTTCCGTGAAACCTCTGAAGCATATTTGTCTCATGTCAGACCGCTCAGAGAGCCAAAGACTAATTAATCTTCAACACGCAGGAAAGGATATTGGACTTGTTTCGTACTATCACAGCCAACGCAGAGAACAGGAGCGAGTTGTTGCAGCACCAAGCAATCGGTGTCAACATGGGTTTTCGCGGCTTGTTGCGCAACTGAACAAAATGGGCATCGATTATCGACGCGACGAGTTCATGAAAGTTGACCGTGGAGTACATTGTCTTTCGAGAGTTGCGGTTCCTAAAATACAAAGCTCGAATACCGACTGACCAAGGTGTAACACTGTTCAGCATCATGGACGAGACTCGTGGATAGTCCGTGGGTGAGAACATCTTTTTGGGCTTCGCATCTCGATCTCATATGATGTTGGAGAGATCGCCGTCAAGATGCCCTCCACTAAGCTGGCTTGGAAGATCTGAAGTGCCTTTTTGGCTGAAGACAATACTGTTTTGAAAGTCCCGAAGTGGGTGTCCGGCGGGAGGACTCACCATTATAACCGCATGGATATCTCCCGGCGAGCGAGTAACGATGACAACGCCATCCTTTAGGGATCTATTGATGCGCGTGACACCTCTACTCCACCTTCAGTCGAAGGCAATATGGGCTTGGTAATCCTGGATCCAGTCAGTCCAACGCCACTCAACCGACCAGTAACTCGTGATGTCATTGCTGATTGCTTCATCGGTTTCATGGAAATTGGTATTCTCGGGATGATTGCGACGTGACATGGAATAATGGCAGATGCACGGGAGAAAGGCACCGTCGACTGATAATGCATCCAACTAGCGAGCATGCATTCCACAGCGTATCCCCGCTGAGCTCCGCGCTTTCGCCCTGATGGTGGTGGCGGCGTGTTGTCTGGTCATTGAACTGAATGCACTCATGAACAATTTGGGGGCAAGCCCGGGCGGGAATGTTGGAGTAGGACGGGGGTCTGGCAGAACAATGACGATGGTGATGAGATATCTGAAGCGGTGAGCCGTATCAAATGGCGGGTTGGTATTGTAGTAAGATAGGTGGTACCACTTGGCCAAAGTGTTGCCTGGTGATTCGCCACCATTGAGTTGGCAATAGCACTGACTGCAGGAAAAAGACTGACACCACAGGACTGCGACCTAAATTTAGGACTTCTTGGCGCGATTAGGGGTAGGACAGCTGTACCAAATATGGACAGGATTTAATCCCCTATAAAATAAACATTTCCAACACCCAGCGCCTGCCCTATCGACTTCAATCAATGACATTTTGAGGTTGGATTGGGTGGCTTGTCCCACTGTTCCACCACCTGCAACTACCCTATACCTGCAACACTAAATCGCCAGTCAGCCTCGCAGCGGACCTACCACATCGACCAGTCTAGACCCTTCGTGCATCTCCCGCACTAGCATCATCCTTGACTCGCGGGACTCGTGTCGTTGCTTGCCGTCGCGGGCCAGAGAATCCAAACTTCTCCATTTATCCAACAGTTTGCCACTTTTTCGCTCAGGCCGTTGCGTCAATTGCCTCATCAACACACGCGACGTGCTGGGTTACGTCACGTTCACTTCGACTTTCACATGATCCTTGGCGGGGTACTTTGGCCACGGTCATCAGCGCTAGGCTCCTTGTTCGTCTGATAAGTCGTCTTGCGACATCAGCCTCATTGGATGCTGGTTCATCAGCTCACCATCTGACTGTATTTAATCCATCGCCAGCTATTACCTCAGCCCTCATTTTCTCGACACCGGAACTGACATTTCATCGTCCGAGTTCTGGAGTATCGTCCTGGGGTCTTGCATGACCCAAGTAACCGGCTGCTGAAGATGCCTACGGGCAGGCGAAATTGAGCTCGGAGGCCTTTGACGGCTGGCCCCAAGATCGTGAAATCTGAAAGCTCAGCCTCCATTTGAAAGAGTTGAAGAGAAGAAGATGGCGGCGGACAGGATGAGACGTTTGCTGCAACAGCGGGTGTTAGGTGAAACGCCGCGGCCCGGGAGCGGCGAGGGCGTCACGACAACAACAATGCCTGCCAACGAACATCACGATACCGGCATCCAGCTGTACGTTTATGGTGGGAAGCAGGCCGGCACCGAGGAATGCGGCGTCCAAGGGTTGACTACGTTGATCGCGCTCTCGAGTCGCCATGACCGCCTGGGGAACATCAGCAATGCGCTCGGTCGCATCCTCGGCCTTCCCATGGAGCTGCAATTCATGATCCTCCGCTTTCTCAACTTTGGCGACCTCGAGCGTCTGCGCCGAACCTGCCACTTCTTCCGTGATAACATCACGAAACCGATGATCCGCGAGCTCTTCCCTAGTCTCAAGTATGAGCTGCTGTCGACCTGCTACCAGTGCCTCTGCTTCGACCCGCTGCGGGGGCATCTCGTGAGACCAGACGAGACGAATGTGCGATACCCCTTCGCCAGTGAGTGCCTCGACTGTGTCGCCAAGGGGAAAGGATTCATGGTTGGGCATAAAATCACACTGGGCGATTTTACGTATGTGTGGGTATGTCGGTGGTGCGGTTACCCCATCTCGTATGATGGAGCCTGGAACCAACCCGAGTTCCATCACCGGTGCTACAGGAGGTTTCACAAGATCCTATTCTATTTCTTTCTCGTGGGGTGCGCGCAGTGGGTGGTTATCATCGTGGGGTCGGCGTTGTGTTGGAGCTTCTATCGCAAGGAGACGATGGTGCTGGCACCGACGATTGTAAGACTTCTATTTCGTTCGTTGGACGAAGAGCATCGAGGACTAACTGTGTCAGATCAACTTCTTCCTGGCCCTCTGGGTGTTTTGCTTAACCTTGATAAGAAACGAGGAACTCAGGACTTACCACTTTACCTTGTTCCTGGAGTTGAGCGCCTTGGGTCTTTGGGTGCTGCCCTTGTATGTCATCATCAACGATGCACACGGATCAAAAGGCTTCTCGAAAGCCATCATTGCAACGCTCTTCTTCGTTGCCTTGAACATGTAAGTCTGACCCGATTCCTGACACGTTTCGTGTACCAACTCGAATAGGTGGTTCCGACTCCTCAACGTCTTTGGCAACATGATCCTTATGTCCGAGTATAAGCTGTGGCGACGCCATCGGCCTGGATTGACGTGGGGTCAACGGATCTTGTACAAGATTATTGCTGTGTTAGTCTTTTGGACATACCCACAGAGCGTAGAACAAGTCTATCCGGGGAAATGGTGGTTTTCGAGCCGCCGCCGAGATCGCATGCCTTGGGAAGTGTGACCTGTGAAGCAACGAAGTGGAGAATCATTGTGGTTGTCCCGTTCAAGTAAAGGGGGGCTGGCCAACAAAGATCCGCATGCACACTACTGCACTCCGCGACGGACAACGGGACTGAATCCTGGGGTAACGCGCCGGAAACATGGAAGTTTCTCAACGCACAACAGCGCAAATAACAACGCGGGCAAATAGGACCGGCGAGGCGCATCTGCGCATCTTGCGCAATCTGTTCACATATTTCCTTGAGTTTGCCATTTCAGTGTAGATACACCGACACAAAGTACCTAGTCACTTGACACATCGGACATAGAAGCTAGAAGAATGTTATGATCTCATAATCGAGCTTGCCTCGAGTTTGATCCATTGTGGCGCCTGGATGGGAGATTGGCATCCATCTCTGGTGAAAAACCATCGCTGGCAGGTGGTTAGTGAGCCCCTCAAAACGGCCGATTAACTCTAGACGGTCTCGAGGGAGGTCCAAGTCGGGCTTGCCTCTTGTTGTGTTTCACGGGGCATCCTATTTCAGGATCCCTGAACAGGGAGATTACGTTGACTGCGCCGTTGAGGCCCTCAGGTTGCAAACTCTTCCCAGACGAGGCGCCCAGGCATTCAGCTCTGGGGCTTCACGATATGAGCTGAAACGCCTTCTTCAGGTTCTCTCACTGGGCGCTCTTGGTGTGGTCACTAGCAACATTGGAATTGAAAAGCCCCTTATTCTGAGTACCAAGCTCAGCGATGGCTGCTTCTCGTCCCCTTGCCAAGCGTGCTCTGGACGGCGAGGGATGCGCCCTGTTGTCCTGCTCGATCCCAAGTGTCTGACCAAGAGTCTCGACCAGTGCCCTGGTCGTCTGGAAATACGGGGTTGAGTCGGCCGCACTTTGAAGATCCTTGCTTCGTCATTGTCCACTATCCAGTCATTATTGTTGGTCACTCATGTGTGCATGGCCTCCTCGTCTGTTGGCTCCCGGTGATCAAGTGCCGGACAAGCCGGCCAATGCACTCAACACATTGACGGCGACGGACGTTCCGCCAGGCTTATGGCTTGTTCCACCGGGGACTCGGATGCTAGCAGCTTCCGCGCCGACTCACGCACCGACTTCGTCTGTGGTTCTTGGGTTGTGGTCTGGATTCACGCTGGGCACGTTCAGCTCGTGGCGAACGAGGACACTGACTTCTACATCTTGACCGCCCAGGTGCTCGTTACACTTTGCCTGTGCGCGAAGACGGTGGGACTTTGAGATAGTCTTTGCAAGGGTGCTTATGGGGTTGAAGGTGGGATGGCATCGCGAGGAGGGGGAGTGCCTGCAATGAATCTGTGCATGGCTGGGGATGTTGGTGACAGTTGACAGTTGACAGTGCAAGAATCGTTAATGATGGAATACCTGGAAACGCCCACCATATTGGGAATGCTCCATATATTCTCACAGTTCTTGTTCAGTGAATTTGGTTCATGCCTTGATGCACTACTGATGCACCGTGGATGATGATCTGGATGCTTATGATGATATCGACTTGGATAGGTCTAAGTCATCTCAACGCGATTCACTTTGAGCACGGTGATTAAACCGACAAGACGCCCGTCAGTTACAGGGACCAGGCCGGCATGCTGAGCAATTAAACTAGAATGATTTGAGAATGCAGAAGAGATGCTCGGACTCAAGCTTACGGCGGTCCATCCATATCATGGTGGTGGAGGAAGTCGAGAGGTACGTACCCCCCTACGGTCTACCTGAAGTGCCTGCGCCTGAGAGGCAGCTACGTACTATCCCACGTGATGCTAAGGATGTGCTCGGACTTAGTTTCTCCCGAAGTCCTGTCAACCCCAAAAACCAAGTACCGAGTGATGGTTCGATTTATTCCCTTTGATTGGCCGCCTAATGCAACCAAGTGACAGGGCCAAACTGCGGAGCCGCGAATTGCGGATACCACCTAATTAGCGGGTGCCTCGGAGCCGCAGCCACGACGTCTGCCCGTCGTTTCGTTCCCCTCATCTGTGCTTTTTTTTGGGCGCCGCCTGTCGTGCTCTGGCTCCTGTGGCCCTGGTTGGCGCAAGTGTCCCAGGGGCCTTTGGGGGACTTCTGGGGGGCTCACGGTCTCAGGTCTCGCGGGCTCTGGGCCTGGACGCCGTGGTATGGAGTACAGTAGGCTAGCAGTAGCACATCCAATGAGTCAAGAAATAATATCACCGAAAGCGGGTAGGGTGTGAGGGGAGGAAAGAGGAGGAGGAGACGAGTTGTTGGGTGCTTGCAAAGATGGGAGTCATCAGACGTAATCGAGCTGCATCACCCATCCGACATGGGATTCATGAGGAATGGGAGAAGGCGCCGTGTAAATAGCCAGCCAACATGGAGAGAGCACCGCAAAGTGTAACGGTATAACCCAACCCATCGAGGGCGCTGATACGCCTGCTGGAAAGTCAGAGCAAAAGTGTGTGTGAGCGCCTTGGCATGGAGCTAATTACCACGTAGAATTGGAGAAGCTGGGTGTGGTGCCGTGTAATTGCTGCTTCGCCTGGTTGTATTTCCTGGTTGTATTTCGTGGCACACGCGAATGGAGACATTAGCCCGTCCAATGCGCGCGCATACCAGATGCTGCACTCCTACCCAGACACACCATTACCATGCAATCACCATGCAAATGGCCTCTAGACGATTGCTTCCCCAGCATTTCGCATCCTGCCACGTCGCGGTCTTCTGTTGACGGGCTTCTCAACCCCTCGCCGTAACCAGAAGCGGATCCGAAGGTTTGCTTCTGGGAAGCACACAGAACCACAGAACCACAGAACCACAGGCTGCACAGCAAAGCAAGCTGCACAACGTCTTGGACGCTCGCATGCGGGCGATTGGCATGCACCGAAGTCCGCTCATCCTTGCCGCCCTGGCCCAATGCCCGCGAAAACTGCCTTTTGAGCCTTTCCCCGGATGGTTTCTCCTGTCATCCAATGTCACGTTCGCAGATCAGGTGGCTCTGGAGTGGCTCTGAAGCGGCCCTGGAACAGCTCCTCCGCCGCGTTCCCCTCACCAAACCCGCTTGTCATTGAAGCCGCCTCGACGCCAACACCTGCAGAGTCCCGCGTCGTTGCCAGATTCCGTCGCCCGCTGTCCATTCTCCGGCCAACCGGGCAGTCCGTCCCTACGCCCCTTGCCCTCTTGGGCGTCGCCAGGCCTGCTTGGGCTGCCCCTTGGCGTCCATGTCGGCGTCCTCCACGATCCCCAACAACGCCCATTCCTGGGGGCCCATGGCTCCAATTAGAGTTGCCGTCCGGACGAAGCACGCATCACCGTATCACCGTCTCCGCAGCCACTGCGACGGGGAGGCTTAGGCGTCGTCGCCCCCCCGTCCCCCCGTACCCCGTCCTTCCACGATCCTCGCTCTCCTTGCTGCCGGGCGAAGGGGATGGGTGTGGAGATTCTGGGGGACTCCAACTTTGACTAGTCAGTTCGTCCCCCGCAACATGACGACGGGGAAGCTCAAGCTAGAGCCCCCCAGGGGTGGATCCAACCCCAGTCGCCGGGCGGCCACTGGTGGTGGTGGTGGAGGTGGTGGATCGCTTCCTCGTTTCCAATATCCAGAGCGCGGGCTTGTTAGTGACTGCTACCCCATCCCATCTAACGCCGAGCGCACGCTCCTTGGCCCTAGGCGCACCGCGAAGGCGCACTTCCAAGGCGCACCTCGTAGGCGCCCTTGATGAATCCTAGACACGGCCTTCACTGGGTTCAGGCCGGCACATGCCCACCCTTTTCGCCTTGACTCGTTACGGACGGACCGCACCAATGCACGCCCCCGAGCCCCCCCTACGGACAGGCGGCGCTGGGGCGATCGCCCCCAGACTTCTCCTCCCCTTGCCCTAGTGGTGGAGATCTCGCCTGCGTCTGGGGAAGTTTTTTGATCAACTGGGGAGAGTCAGCAGAAGGAAAGCTGCATGGGACCGGAGCAAAGGGTGGCGCCTACTTCCGCCCTGGGGGGAGCTAGCCCAAGCTCACGATGGACAGATGGCCTGATATAAGTCTGCCCCGTCCGCCTCTTGTTTCGAGCTGGGTTTTGCATTGGCTGGCTCTTCATACAAGCACACAAAGATACCCAATCCGTTGGCGAAAAAAGCCGGTTCATCTTTCCATCTCTTGACTCCTTGCCTTCCATCCTCCTCGTCAACCACACATCCAACCTTGGCGAATACCACGTCGCCTCTCCTTCAACCTCCTTCACCTCCACCTCGTCCAACTCGTCCACAATGGCCACCTCCGAGCACTCTGAGCTCAACGCCAAGGTCAATGGCATTGGCAACGGCAATGGCAACTACGACCCCGAGTCCAACCGCATGGAGGCCCTCAAGCAGTTCCGCTCCGCTGCGAGCGTGTCCATGAGCCCCGAGCTCTTCGAGAAGCTCTACCTCTCCCCCATGAATGAGGTCAAGGGAGATCTGCGAAAGACTTTCGGTAACCCGACTCCCATGTACGTCGCGTCGCCCCTGACATCTAGATCTCAACCAAAAGAAAGTTCGCATCGTGGCTGACACATGTCCAATAGCGCTCTCGTTGGCTTCCTCCTCGCCTTCACTCCTCTGTCCTGCGATTTGATGGCATGGCGCGGTGCGGGTGGTAGCGGCGCCGCCTCCAAGTATGTCTCACACCTATTGCCCTCGACAACTACGCGACCGATGCTAACATCGACTTCTTAGCGGTGCCTACGTCTTCATGGGCGGTCTTCTCATGCTCGTCGGTGGCATCCTCGAATGGGTTCTCGGTAACAGCTTCCCCGCGGTCGTCTTCTGCTCCTTCGGCGGCTTCTGGTTCTCTTACGGCGCTACTCTCATCCCTGCCTTTGCCGCCTATGCGTCGTACGCTCCTGCGGGTGCCGAATCTGCCGCCGAGGGCTTGTCCACGACAGGTTTCAACGCGAGCTTTGGTAAGATCACAAAAGAAAAAATAGTTGACAATATGAGTCGAACCTTAACGCTAACCGTGCTCAGGTTTCTGGCTCCTCTTCATGGGCGTTCTGACCACCATCTTCTTCGTCTGCTCGCTCCGAACCAACATCGTCTTCGTCACCATCTTCTTCAGCTTGCAGATCTGCTTCTACATGCTCACAGCTGGATTCTGGGCTCTCGCTCGTGATGCCGTTGGTAACGCCGCGCTGGCTAACAAGCTCATCATTGTATGTCTCACCCCGCAAGACTCACTGCGAACATGTCTAACGTCTGAAATAGGGTGGCGGTGCTTGTGGATTTGTTTGCTGCCTTGCTGGCTGGTACATCCTGATTGCTATCATGCTCGCTATCGTCGACTTCCCCGTCCAAATCCCCGTCGGTGACCTCTCGAGCATTATCAAGGGCAAGAGCGACAAGTCTCGCCAGGATTAAGTACAGATTGTTTAGGAGAGGGAAGACCCGAGTGTAGTTCCACCGCCAGGGCAGTTTCCCACGGCGTTGGTGAAGGCGTTGTACCAGTCAACGGTTGGGTCTGGTGGCTTTTGTCAGAATCTCAGACGCGAGAAGCGAGGGAGAGGTTCTTTTGATTATCGGCCAGTTGTCGATGGCTAATGTAGGATTTACATAGTGTGAATAAAATGGAATGTATATCTGGGACATGCTGAGTCGATGACGCCCTACCTGTGACGCTCTGCTCCTCGAAAAAATTCAGTTGCACATTCACCTAGGCCACCGCGCCGACCCTTCCGGACATTGGATTCCGGACTGGAGACGGACTGGATCAACGGCTGAGCGATATATGTCATTGTCGAGCCAGCAAGACAGGCATAAACCTGGTTTCCAACACGTGTTGTGTGAGATCCACCTGTGCTTCCCACGAGATCTGTGGCTTGCATGCATACAAGAGAGTATTTATACTGAAGCAAGCAACGACTCATGTGGCCCTTTGAACCACCCATGGCGTAGGGACGTGACTCCTAGCCTCAGAGCGAGAATCACAACACACTCCGTCCACTGCGCCTCTCCATGGCTGTACTCTGCGAATGTAGCACGTGCATTTGTAAATACTCGAGTTCCGCATCCCCGGACTTTGCTGTGGGCTCAAGTTGGCCAGCGCGCTAACAGACCAGCAACTGGCCATTTCCCCGCACGATTCCGGACCCGCCGGCCTCCACCGTTGAACCCGGCAAAGTCGCAGGTCGGGGAAAGATTGGCGACCCCAGAAAACAACCCAGGCTATCCCCGTCTGCTACGGATCCGCAACCGTACCTGCAAAGATACTTGCGCCTCGTTGCGGGGTATTTAGAGACAGCTGATAACGAATGTAGATTGTCAGAATCGGGATTGATCATGGCATTTCAACGTCATGGCACAAGAAATGGTCGTCGTGGAGATAAGCGACATGGCGCCAGTCGATATAGCTTGGATTTCCCCGCAGAAGGGTGTGTTGGAGAAACTCGCCTCATCTGTGCGGGCCGTCGCGGACACGCCGCCGCTGGTCGTTGAATCAAGGGGCGTTCTTACCGCAGGAACACGATTGAGTTTCTTTTGTGCTACGTGATCTAGATGTTCATTTACCGCTTCTGTCCGACGGGGGGTTTCTGATTGGCTTCGACATGGCTGTATGGCAAGAGGTGCCAGTACCTCATCCGACGCGATTGACCTGTACCGATCCTTGAGTGAGAGTATTTCAGGTCTGGGTTTGCAGAATAACAAGAGAGTACAATTTGAGTGCGTTGGTGAACTCATTACTGACTTTTCATGAAAGATTGGTCCAACATGATGTTATCCTCGTATGCTCCAAGTCGGCCTGATCACATAATAAGTCCGCCCCATCTCCAATCTAGTACTCAATCACATGTCACAAAAATAACATACCCGACTATCGCTAAATAAAGGAGTTATATCATAAGGATTTAAGCAGGATAGTATATGACCGAGTAGAAGCCACGACACATCAGGTAGCGCAAGTGCAGGATGGACACTGGTTAATGGCGGCACCCGCAACCCCAGCGGATATCTAAATTCTTCACTATTGGAAATTCGCAATACGATTAATTGGCGATTTGGAAGTTAGTCTCATGGCATGAAAGATGCTCGTGAGGCGGGATGCTAAGTTGGCTGTCCCTTACATCTAAGGAAGCAAGTCACACCAACGTGAACTATAGTAAGTGACACGGCACAGAAATGCGACCCAAGAAAAGGTCGACTACGACAAGTAAGCATATAACTGTGTCCCTTTTGACCCAGTATGGACACGCTCCCTTAGAATATGTACGGACGCTTACTCTCTCCCCGTGGGGACACAGAGAGACTCCTGGGCCATTCTCGAAACAAAGAGTAGACCGGCTGACTGGGTGTCTGTTTTTGCGTGACATCCTTATCACGATAAAATCCCACTATCTGGCTTGGAGCAGGTGCTCGGTGTACGCGATAAGCAACACCTTTTTAGCATCGTTATTGAGAGTAGGATGATGGTGTGAATGACGACATGTAAGGTGATAGGTGCTGTATCCATGGTAGATAAAGGAGTATCCGACGGTTAGACTGTAAAAGCGATAAAATGTTCCTACATGGAGTCTAGATCATCATAAGCCAAGCTCTATACAACTTAGTCAGAACTGCTTGGCCAGAACTGTCATGGGATGAAACGTGCCTGATCCTAAGAAACAGGCCGCAACTCGACTTCAACCGAAATCATCAACTCGGTATGTAACTGTGCCGCTGTTATTTGCTCGTCGTTTACGCATCACTCCAACTATATGTAATGTCACACCGTGCATGCCCAGTTTGCTTGACTCACAAATGCAATTGCTAACTCGCTACGCAGTGATTCACTGACGAAACAGCCTACTCCCACTGAGCCGAGGCAACTTTACCCCCTCTCACAAATCGCCTCATATATTTCTACTATTTTATCTGCACCAGCTCAATCCTACAGAAGAAAGATCACGCTTTCCCAGCTCTTTCATAGTCTCTCATCTACAGCGGAGCAAAAATCTCTGTCGTTCAGTCAAGCATCCATTCCGAATTTCGCTGTGATCATTGGGTGTCGTGCCCACAATAAGCAGAATCCCTCAGGTTTCTGCCAACCTAAACGGTCAAATTTCGGTGATGAGCGCTGTTCGAACCGTTGAGAAGACAGGGCAAGCCAGAATAAGCAGTCGATCAGGAACTTGACTAACAAGTAGAGAATGGCTCCATTATAGACTACTGAAGGATCTCCGTCCCCATGGTGAATCTTTCTGAGCCCCATGGTGCTGGAGAGCCCAGTTTCCTCAACTTCTCGCACTTGGCTCTGAGGATTGGAACCGAAATCTGAGGGGTGGCTCTGGATTACCCAAGAGTCGTCACCTTAGTACCAGCACATCTCTTTGAAGAGGGGAAAACACAGCACAAGTCCTTAACGTCAACCACGGAGCTTTTGTGTACGTGCTTAGAGTGTCGGGCGCTTGTCAGAAATGTCTACGTGAACATCAACAAAGACTCCGCGACTACGTCTATATTTAATACCCCCGATATTGATAAGTCTATGTTTTCTGCTGTAGCCTAGAGTTTAGCCGCCGGGACCTCACACGCATAGACTTGCGCGGTGTCCAGTTACTAAATGTCCAGTACAAATACCTTTAAATTCTGCGTGAGCAGAACTGGCAATCAGGCGATGAACCGTTGACGAATACGCCCCGGGTTTGGGCTTCAAGTAGAAGAGAATCGGAACCTGGGCGCCTGGATCGAAACTTTTATTTCCGAAGTAAGAGAACTGATGGAAGTTGCAAATGACACAGAGGTCGCGGAGGTTACCATATTCGTTCCCCTGCCGCTTACACGGAGGCCTGATCCCTGCCAAAGCCGTATCCGGCTGGTCGCCTCGCAACACAACATGATCAATCAACAACAGCCTGGCTGCTCCGACTTGGAGTGTTCTCTCGAGAAACAAATCAACTAAATTACTAGGCTGGAGGTTGACTTGTTCCATCTCATGCTCTACCAACATGCAAATAGGAACTACCGAATCGAGTTTCCGTCATGTTTTGTGCTGCGACACCATGGTCAGCATCACCGTACTCAGAGGATTACCTATGTGACTCCTTCAGCCGCTTTAGTGGTCCCGGATGTCGAGAATATTGGGCCCTAGACACTAAATCGGGTTACTGCTTTTGTACAACCGAAGACTATACAAGTAACTCGATGTCCAAGGTATGGAACTGATGTGAGAGGTGGCGGTCAACCACTCAGCCCAAAAAGGTTACAGGCGGTGGATCATGAATTGGCCACGACATGAGGGATGGAATTTCTGTTCTGAGCCCACTATTGGAGACTGCATTACGAATCCTACTACAACCGACATACCACCACTCGGAAACCTAAACATGGAGCCCTGAACAGGACTAGCACCCAGTAATGGTTATATTGCGCGAGGAATTCGTCTTAGAGAAGAGGCCTTGGCGCACTAACTCCTCCTCTCTCTCGACGAAATGTTTAACGCGATATTGACAACCTAACAGCTGATGGTTCCTTCCAAGGTCCAGACAGGGGCGCGAATCGCACTATTGACTTTCATCGCGTCTCGTAGATCTAGAATCGGTGTTTCGCGACGGAATGAACGAAGTGGGTCGCGCGAGCCGTTCCCACTTCAGCCCATCGTCTCGATCACACGAGATCCGAGCTCCGAAGTATGTCGGACGGAGAGCACTAGGACATGGTGTCAAGCTTAGAGGGTCTCATGTAGCTCGATGCAACCCGAGAAAACATGATCACGCCGACACGAGACATGGGTTCGTGCAGCGTGGCGAGTTCGCCAACGAAAACCCAAGTTTCCTCGTCTTGGCTGCAGCTGCACACGTGTTGTGTTGTAAAGAGAGGCTTCGAGATATCTGGCTGATTGCGTGCGTACCCGAGCTGCAGCCAAGACGGCCTGCGATCTGGAATGCCGGTGCGGTGGAGCCAGGCGCATCTCGTGAGTAGTCTGCCTAGCAACACGCCAGCTTGCCTGGTTTGCCGGTCACATCAATGCAGAGAGCCAGAATGAGATCTGATAGTTTACGCGTGGTGGGCTTGGATCTAGATGTCTTGGATCGGCCCCTGAGCCGTAGCACGGTCCAGGCACATCGACTGCGTTCTCCGCTCTTCGTTCTCCGCTCTGCCTTCTCCGCCACGGACGCAGGTCCTGGCACTGTTGAAGGCGGCGGGAATAGCCTCGCCTCCACTTCCCGGCTGGGCTAAGGAGGTCAGTGGTGCAGTTCAGTCAATAGTGTTCAACTAGGACTGAGACTCCGTATGTACCCACCCTCATCCTCATCTTCTGAATGGGCCATGATGCATCGGACGGGGACTTGATAGACCTGGCGCTGTCGCTGGTGTCCGTGTCTCTTGTCGGCTTCAATTTACTATGTAGACCCGCCTCTCCGACTCCCCAGCTCTCGCCACCAAGCCCTTGGCGGCCCTGACGAATGCACCTTAATCCCTGTATTGCTGAGGGCCTAGCGCTAGCGCAGCGGTTCGCCCCGTTGCCTCCATCCCCGTTGGCTGAATCTCGCCTGGAGAAACGCCCAGTTGACAGGTCGTTATTGTGCCGCCACATCAGCCTCCCCGAGTAGTGACGGAGTATAGTACCCGGAGATTGCCACAGCGCCTTCAAAGTCTAGACCAGGCTTTCGGATCCAACTGCCATAAGTCTCCTGTACGTCGACGAGACAGGAATATCGAGACACAGCTGCAAGAAGGGTTTATTTTACTGGACCCCGGCTCCCGCGAATCCATCTACCTGGAACTGCTCGGCATCTAGGCTCTGAAGCCATCCCCAAAGAGGACTTGCTTGGCTGCACACGCCCCGCGCTACCAGCCTTCACAGCTTGCTTGTGTGCATACTCCAACATCGCGGACCCGGAGTCCGGGCATGCGGCAGGCAACGAAAGGTGTGCATCGGCTCTGCCACTGCGAGACACGCGAGCGCACTATATCGTGCAGGTGTCGAGGCCTGGGCTATACCTACTCCCATGCGGACGGAATATGCCGGTTTGAAGACCAATCGGTACCCAGATATGATGGGTCGTAGGGCTCTTGGCAGCATATGCCCACGATAGGCAAACCTCGTATACCATGCAGGCGACATAATCGACGGGGGCGTGTAAAAGCCCACGAGGGAACCGCGCGGTGTGCGACAAATGCGTGGCCAAACCACAGTGCAGACGGGATGAGTTCGCGGCAGCCGAAGTTTCCTGCATGATGCAGCAAGGCAGTAGTCCGTGGCGAAAACTGGTTTCTGGGTACCTGGGTCCATGGGTTCCTCCGATCCTCCGCATGGGCTCCAATTTCGTCTGAAGTGGACGGGTGCAGTAGCTGGAGTCAACACGGTTGAGCGCGTGCCGTGGTCTTGGCCCTCTTCTGATAGCTGAGCTGAGGCGCCACTGAATGATTCCACCCGAGTCTTGGCTGTTCATTGCGAGTGTAAGCTGTGTTCCAGGGCGTTAGAGCCAAAGGGGGTCTATGCTCTCACGCCTGCTTCACCGCTTCGGAAACAGCCGTTGTGCTCCGGCAGGATAGGCGTCTATGGTGTTGTTGTATTGTCTTTGTAACTGGCCATAACCGCAACAACCGTCAAATCGTTCACAATCACCTCAGCCCAACACCAAACGCTGACAAGTGAAACGCCAGAAAGGATTGCTCATCGTGGCACAACACCAGACCACCCGCTTGTCATAGGTATGTTAAAGGGATCTATCCCTGTCGGGTGGTGTCCTCCAATAGCTAACCCGGGTCCCCTGAAGGTGGGCTTCTCCGGCAGCTGACCCAACCGCTTTTGTCAGCGACGCCTCCAGATAGAGCAAACCCCAACCCCAACCCCAACCCCCCAGTCGTTCGCGGGAACGGACCAACGCTTAAGGAGCGGGAGACCATATCTCAATGTCATATGAGTAGAGCCATCGGGGATTGGGCCGAGGAGTTGCAGAATATTCACTACCGTGAAGAACTCAGGAGGAGATATAGATCTTGACGTTCGAAAGATCTAGCAGCTAGTAGAACTCGTTATTTTCCAGCTTCTCATTATTTCTTTTCCGCATTCCTTATCCGTTTCTGTCATCGTATTGAAATGAGCTTCTTGTTGCGATTCTTCATTTGATGAACTTACTGTCACTTTCGATCCGAATCAACAGCCAACTTCCCGCTCATCATGAAGTGCGCCATAATCGCAGCTCTAGCCGGCCTAGCCGCTGCCACTCCAGCCCACCGGCCACCAAAACGCTCGCCAAGCGCGGTTCTTACTGCGGGCAGTGGGACTCCGAGGCAACGGGTGGATATACAGCATATAACAGCATTTGGGGACAGGCCAACACCAACTCAACAGAGAAGTGCACAGCCAACAATGGGTTGACCAGCGACGGTGCTGTTGCATGGTACGTTGACTGGGCCTGGAGCGGCAGCGATGGCGAGGTCAAGTGGTATCCCGATGCTGTGGTTGAGATTGAGATGAACGAGCTGTCGGCCATCCCCAACATCCCGTCGCAGTGGACCTGGACGTATGTGATTAGAACCAAACAACTCATACGAGGAGGAATCGGAATTCTAACCAAGCTTTCACACACTAGTGATGACATAGTTGCCAACGTTGCATGTGATCTCTTCACCTCGTCCACCGATGGTGGCGACTACGAGTACGAAGTCTTGATCTGGCTCGACGCCCTCGGCGGCGCAGGCCTCATCTCTGCGACCGCAGCTTCATCGCCACCGTCACGGTAGCCGACAGCTATTGGGAGCTCTACCAGGGCACCAACTCTCGGATGATAGTCTTCAGCTTTGTAGCCACCGAGGCCGTCAACAGCTTCTGTGGCGATCTCGTGCACAGGTGCGAGTCTCTAGGGTATCATTTAGCGTATGTACATTGAAATATCCATAGAGTTACATACCGGCTTCAACCACCAAGCCTTATCCTGGCGGTTGCTTTATCTCCAATACTTGGATGGTCTTCCTTGGGGCATCGGGTTCTCCTTAAAAACCTCCAGTCTTCCCATCCAGAAAAAGTGTGGTTCGCCTGGAGGGACTTCTGTTCCTCCAGGTGTTTGCTTCTTGAGGCCCATGTACTTGGCTCTTCCCGTCTGGCGAAACCGTTTCAGCTCCTCTAAAACGTCCTTCATGGCCACAAGGTTATTCCACGGGGGTGATTCAAGCTTATCGGGCATAATCGCCATACACCACGCCGTGTGGAAGACATATGACTTATCAGGCGCACCGGCGATCACTTGGCTTGCTGTCGCTGGCCCAACTCCGTCCCGGACATTGTGCTTCAATACCAACCTCCGATATGCATCGATAACGGAATTGTCGCCCCGCCCTTTGGGTCCTATCCATACCGGCACCGAAAAGGGCCCGCCATTCCATTCTCCATAGTGGGTCAAGAAATCGCCGTCCACTCGGTCCGAATCATCGTTTCGGCTCTCACAGGTAACGCCGCTGGAATTTCTAACCTCTCCAAGAACAGACACCTGCGACGTCAATGTTGGTCGCCGTGTCGCTCTTTCGTCGCTAAAGAAACTAAATCCTTGATCCCCAGTGTTCATCAATTCCTCGGCATCGAGATGTTCCACCGTATCGAAACTCTCCTCTCTGCCGTCCGGCTCAAATTCGAGCCTAAGATGTCTCAGACCGTCTAATATACCAGACCCACGCCACGATGTTGTTATCGCATTCGCATCGTAAATAACCCGCTCTTGTATCGATAGCAGTTTGAGAAAATGAACCAGCTTGGCGATCAGTGGCCCAGATGAGCGTCGTGGGATGCGCGTGAGGGTCAAAGACGTCAATCGTGGATTCATGTCTGGGACAAAAGAATGGGCGTATGCTTGTTCTGAGCGGGATAGAATCGAGGTCTCGGCGAGATGCAATCGACTAAATTTTGACAGGCCTTCCATTTCCAAGGTTGGGATTTGAGTGACAACAGAGTGGTGCAGCCTTAGGGTACGGAGATTGGAAGAGAAAACAGGACGCAAGAAATGAGCTGCGTTGAGGATCCCATACAACATCGCCGATTTGGGCCATATCCGTGAATGGGTCTTCGGAATAATTACCAGGGGCATGCAATCGCAGGCTAGCTCCTCCAAATGACCATTGGAGTTTCTCAGTACCTTCTCAATGCCGGCGGCCGAGATTTGGTTGTTGGACAAATTCAAGTGGGTCAGACCCAGACAGTCGCGATAGCTCTCCACGGACAGATGGGGATCCTGACCAGAAAACGCTCGGTGCACGTCATCGGCAGAGTCTGACTTCATTCGGCTCTGGCCATCAGATCGAAAGGCCTGATACTCTTGCGGTCCCGATTCTGCGTCAGCCATGTACATTGGGGCGTCAACAAGATAGCGTTCTGGGTGGGAAAAAGAACCGCTCCATTCCGATTCATCTACAAAGACGAAAACTCCGTAGTCAGGGGTCCCTGTATGAGCCAGTTCCAGTTTCCCCTCGACTCTGAAGTAGGCATCGGACCGAAGGATGCTCACGCGGAAACATTTGGTAGACAGTGTTCCAATGATGGCGTCTGTTAGTCTGTTTTTACTGATGTCCAAGCTCCAGAGGCGAATCCCAAAACAATGGGCAAGGGCATTGAATGCGACATCGTCGACCTCACGGTCACGAATCTTGAGGATGCGTAGGTCCGTTAGGAGAGATGGTTGAATCATCGGCCAGATGGATCCAGGGATGCCAGATATGTCAAGGTAGACTAGGCCTATCAAGCTCGGGAAGCTAAAGAAGGTGGTTGGCAAGGGGGATGGATAACCGGCAATGCTCAATAAGCGAAGCCGTTGACCCGGGGTCTCTAAACCATCGGCAACGAGAAAGCTTCCCGGATCTAAGTCTGCATGGCCATCAAGGAGAAGGCAAGTAACATTGGGCAAGAGGGCGAGCGCCCGCTTGAAGCTCTGGTTTAGGGACCGCTCCTGCTGGTCTGAAGCAAAATGATATGAGTCTTTTGCAAACTGTCTGGCATCGAGGACGCAAACCAAGGCTCGAGTCTTGGGTTCTGTGCGTTCGAGCTGAACGAAGACAAAGTTGAACCACCATGCTAAGTCTGTGATAGTACGCTTGGGTCAGCTTTAATGAGGGATAAATCACCAGTCACGGGGTCGTATGTGGCTGAACTCACCGTCTCCTGACTGGAGACCGGCTTGCCGGGCGGCCAGCAGGACGTTAAGCCAGAGGCGTGGCGCAAAGACATGCCAGAACCGGGTATCTACCAGGCAGAGGGCTGGATAGTCGCGGGGCGTTACAAAGGGCGCCACCAGATGAAGCCAATCTGGGCGTGCAGTGGCCTCGTGATATGATGGGAGGGATGCCATCGCCTAAATCGCATTCTAGCCCACTGCGGTGAGCTTGTCTCTGGCTCGTTGGGCAGTGCCGAAGGTGCAGGGATACTCCGGTTCTTGTCCGATATCGAGGAAGAGAGATGCAACAATGACCGATGCTCGCAGGAGAGATATCTGCAAGAGAGTCAGAGAGGTAATGGCGGTGTCCTAGGCATGTTGGTGTGTGGTGGATTCCTGGATTCGCGCATATCACGGAGCAAGATGGTGGATTGAGCCAAGAAGTACAACACAGGGACGCAGGCAACGAAGTGAAAGGCGAAGCGAAGATGGCGCAGGGGTACAGGGGCTCAGCTGCAGTTGCGCACTGTCCGCTTTCAGACCATCCACCTTCTTTAGTGACAGAATGACAGGCCACAGGTTTAGAAAGAGGCTACAGTAGCAAGCCTTGGCACTTGTGGGGTAGACGCTTCTGTCGGATGCGCCTTTGCTCCTTTGCGAGCAAGCGGCGGCTTGCTTCTCTGAGGATCAGGAAGCTCTCAGGCGGCAACAGGTGGCGCGTGTGCCACGATACCGAAGGAGCTGGTGAATGGTGACACAAAGAGAACGAAGGAGCCGGTGTGTGGTGACACGAAGAGAACGAAGGAATGAGCACTAACGTCTCCACCAACAGCCAGGTGGCCAAGAGGCGAAGGATCAAGGACCTACACCAACAGAGCCAACAACCTGCGACGGCTCCAAGAGTGTTTCGCCGTTTTCAGCGTCTGGCAGCAAGCTCAACGCCAACCAGAGGGCCGTCTCACTGTGCCGGGGGATAGAAGTGGCGTGAGTGGCGGCGATGGGGTCGATTAGAGCTGAGCTGTCATCTTTCTGACGAGATGTGACAGGCGAGACAGAGCGGCCTGTGTACTATGGCGACGCGGCGTAGCAGCCAAAAAGAGAAGAGACAGAACTACAGCCAGCCGGGGATTAGCTTGATGTCGTCAATGGCGTTGATGGCGGATGTGAGATGGACGTTGGCGGGGGTTCATTTTTTGGTGAACGATAGAGGTTAAGCGCACGTGTGGAGATGACAAAGGCCTCAGATGTGCTTTGCACTCGGTAGCACCTGGTAACACCTGTTATTTCCGAATGCGTAAACCGTGGACTGGGCTGCGGCGTAGCTCTGAACCCCAGCCTATCGTCTGTCTAACCTCTCTGGGCGACATGCGATGGCGGACCCGTCCACATGCTAAATTAGCGGCGGCCAACCTCGAAACCGCCCGCCATTGGGAGGTATATGCTGCGCAGATGAATCTGCCTGCCCCCATCCATAGACCATCCACAGACCATCCACAGATGCTGTGCTCCGTACTCCGTACATGTACAGGCGAGCCCTACGGGGCTACCCTAGTAGCCATCCTAGCAGCCATGAACCCGGCCTTTAGCGGGCCACGGCGCGCGGGCTGGCCGGCTAGCTCCCCCGGGTGCCCGCTGAAAAAGGCCCTGGTGGCCGCGCTAGCTCGGGACCGAGGAACGGCTCTGGCGCACGTCAGCCGCATCGCGGACTCGCAGCAGGGAAGTAGATAACAATTCATCGAGTGGCGACCGAGTATGCACGATGGCCTGCTTCGGGCGGGTTGACGGGGTCCTCGCGGTCGGGATGAAAGAAGAAGGCGAATAAAAGACTCCTTCCGGCGAGTCTGAGCGGGGGCGCCATGTCTCTTTGATTGCGCTGCGGGATGTCACCACGAGCACGCGCTGACGCTGTGGCTGCCCATTCATTCGGATTGAGCGTGGCTCGGGTCCGCTACCCAGGTTTGCCTTTCAGCTGGAGCCGTTGCCATCAACGCCGACGCCCGCTCGACGGAGACAATGATCGTCGGCCTGTGCTTCTGAAGAAGGACGGGTTGTTTCGATTCCCCTTCTTCTTGTCCAACAACGGCCGACGGCACACCGAGGTTGTCTCCACATCTGGTCTCCGTAGTCCAGCTTCCACGAATTCCACACCATCTAGGGCGGCGTCATGGACATCCCAACGGCCGTTCCATTGCCACATCGAATCGCTCCCGGTATTGTAAAAAAATAATTCAAACAACCTCGCTTCACTTTACAGTCTCCCCCGCTCTGATCTCGGCTTGCATCGATCTGTGCAGCGATCGTCAATTCGCAGCCGCATCGGATCGATCACCCCCGGAAAATCCACAAGCCCGATCGATGCGATGCTCCCGAAACCTCACGCAAGCCCTCGTCTATTTCTTTCTTCGTTTTTCTCCCAGCGCTAATGCGGCCGTCTTGTCGCCACTCCACCAATCCATATTCCATTCTGCGAACAGGCCACAACCATACAGATTAGAAAACCCACAGACGCACACCAAAAGCCCAGCCCCTCTGGCCAAAATTGTGGTTATGCTTCCTTCTGGGGCCTTTCCCACTTGGACAACCAACCATGTTCCACGGTGAGCCGCTGCAAGCCCCCCCAAGAGCTGGGGATCGGAAACTCGGCGACCCTGGGCGTCTTTCAGGCTAGCGGGTGACAGATCTCATTCCAGCCCCTGACGGCGGTGGAGCGTATCACGAACCCGTTCCAACGCCAGATGTTCAATATCATACCTGTTTTTCTCAACGATGCTAACCTGTCTTCCTTCCAGCCACCTGGCCTTCATGCAAGACGTGACGCTACTACGAGGCTAACAGGACAGGCAAAGGAGGTGCCGCTATCCGAAAAGGAAATGTATGGGGTAATGGCGTCATATTGGCCGAGGGTTGCTCTCCCGAGGACCCTCTCCCGACGTTCCTTTCCTAATAGAACAGCTTGATCCGATGAGTCTCATAGAAGTCGAGGTCACATAGCTAAAAATCCATTGGTCATTGTCGAGTCGCGCGTCGATAGCTGTTCACTGAGATCTAAGACACGCCGGGGCCCCTGGATATTAAGCGAGAGTCTATTTCTCACTTTACGTACAAGTGCGACATCAAAGGGAAGGATTAAGTTGCATGCTTGACAGTCTTGACAGTGTACGTCCGAAAATGATCGCTTAGTTTGTATTTTTTGGCAATATCTTCGTTTCCTCCCGCCGCCCTGTTCCCCTTCTGGGTATAGCCAAGCCACAATCGTATACTACCTAGATTACAAGTTTGATACTACGATACAATAAGGTACTATTTTGGTGTTATCTGAATGTGTAAACGCTCCCGTTCTCGTTTCCGCAGCCGCGCTCCCCGGGTCCAGACCTCGCATACCCCCACACTCCGCCACCTGTGTAATGCCCGCCCACACTCTGGTCAAGGTCCTTCTTCGAAAATGATGTAGAGCCAATGTGATAATTGATACTGCCGAAGACAATGTGATTTCCGCAATGTGATTTCCCGCCCCCCATCCTGTGGATATCAAATGAGTTGAACCCTGCTCCCGGCCAAGGGGCATGCCTATGATAGAGAATGGCGAAGAAAGTAAGGGAGTGATGAACCTCCATGAAAACAAAAGCCACAAAACGCCTCAACCCCGTTGGTAATGGACTCGAATGCGTAACAGAATACCATGCAACAATAATCGACCTGAAGTAACTCTCCACCTCCGCACCCAAGCAGAGGCCGCCACCACATCCCCGTGTCCGCGCCGCCCACCTGTCTTTGTGTTCGCGATGGGGCGCGTGATTGAGCCTTGTCGCGAGACGCTGATCAGCGGCGTCGAACGCATGACGTAGTGGCTTAGTCCTCTTGCTATCTCTCGCTCTTGTTTTTACTTCTTCCCACCCCGCTCCCGCCTGGCTGTCGTGTATGTAATGTGTGTGCGTGTATATCCAGACGGGTGGCGCGGGCGGTCTCCTCCGTGTCTCATCTGCTTCCCCACTCGCATCACCTTTTTTTTTTCGAGAGCTTCAGGGCGAGATGCAGTGTCCCTTCAAGCAAGGTACCCGGGAATATGTCACTGCCTTCTAGTACTCGAGGCCCCGCTTGTCGGCTGACTTGGCCTTTGATGGTGCTCGTCGCTTCCGGCTGCGCTCCTCTTGCTCAATGACAGGCACTGCGGCGGGGATGAACTCAACGCCACGGTTGCGACTGTTAGGTCGGGCATGCAGCTTGCGGTGGTTGTTGAGGTTGTCCTGGCGGTTGAACTGGTCCTTGCCGCAGAACTCACATGAGAACCGGTTGGGTCCCTCGCCATGGAAACTGTGATTTCTTGTCAGTCACCGTTTTGTAAAATTGCAGTATGAGACAGTCACGGTGGGAAGGTGAGTACTCACGTTTGCTTGTGACGCTTGAGGTGCTCGTTGCGTCGGAACGCCTTGTGGCAGCCTGGGTAGTCACACTTGCACATGGCTCGTCGGACCACGTCCACGGGGGCGGACTCGGGCTTGTCAGATCGCTTCCTTGATGTGCGGATCTGTACGCGCTGGAGCTCGTTGGTCTTGCGTTGAATCTCATGCACCATCAGCTTTCGCTCCGCTCGCATCCGGTTGGGCGAGGTTGGGTCGTGGAAGTGATAGGGCGAGATGGAGTGTCGGTCAAGATCGAGAACCTCCAATTCGTTGGGTAGTTGATGCTTGTTGGGGAAGAAGGAAATTGGGCTGTCGTTGGCGCATGACCATGATGAAGAGGTGTCTGCAGCCTCAGAGCCCGACAGGCTCTGCGTGGGAGTCATCATGAAAGACGTGGCCCCGATGGCGGCCTCTGGGGAGATGCCATACATGCCGAAGGAGTTGGATGGCGTAAGCGAGCCCATGGAAGCGTTCTGAGCCATGTTCATCTCGATCATCTGGTCGTAGTCGAAGCCCATGGCCTCACGCTTCAATGGAGTGCCGGGCAGGCCTTCAGGGAAGGGCATCTGATCAGGCTCTGTCTTGACGGGGCCGAACATGAACTTGCTCATGGTTGCCGGAGGGGTCAGGTCGACCCGGTGGGCGCCGTTGTTGTAGGTTCCATCGAATTCCAGTGTGGCCAGCTCATGGGGCGTTGATCGTCGAGATGTGGGAGTGAAAGGGTCGTAGGCTGATGAGGCGGAAGAGAAGCTGGTAGATGTGGAGGGGCAGGTCATGGACTGGCTGCACAGGCTGAAGCTGTCGTCCATGTCAAACCGGTAATCCGACTCGAACTGCATTGTGAATGAAGGGATGTTATATCGTGATGTTCTAGGAGAGAAGAGGGAGTGTGTGATTGAAGATGTAAGGAAGTAAATCTGTTTGTTGAGTATGCTGTGTTTCCGAATCCCTCGAGTAAGGAGAGTAATAATGCTCAAGATCCGTTCCACAAAGTTGTAAGAAGGTCAAACAAGAAGCATTGCAAGGTCGAGTACTTGGAGAGTCCTAAAGGTCTGAGGATTCTTGTCGGGAATGCTTTTTATTCACGAGGACGGACGCCCCTTGAAGATATACCGTCGAGACGGAATGAGCAGTGCAGCAGGATGCCGGCGGGCCTGAGACATCCAAGCTGCAGATCAACCCACCCCCGACAGATCTCGAGTATGGTGGTGCTAATAGAAAGGGACCGAGAGACAGATGTGTAGCCCAGGTCGAGAATGGAATGGGTTCGATGGGCTATCTCGATGGGGCCAGATCAGGCAAGGCGGGAGAGGCGCAATCTCCCCTGTGGACTAATATGGCTCGCATGGAGCAAAAATGGGTGTTTCTGATGAGCTAGTAGGTATCAGGAGTCTCTGGGATGTTTCGCTGGCCCCTCGACCCCGTCGGTTGTGATCAAGACACGGCTAGTTTATACAAGATTCGAGAGTCGATAGCCGATAGCAGGGCCAAGGCGCACACATCGGTGCTCGCCCTCCACGAAGGACAGCTTTAGAGCGTGACCAACGCTAGGACTAGGTGCAGTCGGAAAAGGAACAAAGAGCTATGGCTAGACCTGCTCACCTGCGTTGGACACGCACGTTGGTAGCGTCCGTCCGTGGGGAGAACGGATGGGACTGGGGACTGGAGACTGGGGACTGAGACTGGGGACTGGGACTGAGCCCAGGGTGTGGTATCCGACGCGATCTGGGGCGCCATATCCAGGTGTTTATCGCCACGCCTTACGGCCACTTCTGCGGCCCTGGTGCGGATCCGAAGTTGACAATGGAGGGGCGTGGTGCAAACACACCGAGGACGAGGATGAACAAGGGAACCAACGCAGGTGAATGATCCACGTCAAAGCAAGATGCCAGATCGGGTGCCTGCATGAACGGGACCCCGAGGGGTGGTCTGCCAGCCATGATGCGCCGCTCACCTCACATCTCACACTGCACACCTCAGGAAAGGAAAGAAGAAAAATCCGGCGTCACGCCAGCCAAGCCTCACGTCACACCCTCGCTCCACGGCCAGGGAACCATGGAACGCCATGGAGATGGGGCTTCGGGTGGGCGCCAGATCGCCTGGGCCCTGCTAGTGCGTTTGTCCCCAGCTGCAATGGGCCCAAGGAATGGGACAGGGCCTGGAATGGGATCAGGGACAAATCTCCGCTCAAAGGTCCGTCGGGGGTGAGACAGAACTATCTCGCCGAGAGGATCCGAGTGTTGTGTGTATGTGCGTGAGTTTGCCAGTGTGTGTGCGCGCTCGTGGGATGGGTTGAGTTTGGTGCCGAGTTTTGGTGAGCCACCGGCGAGCCGGCGACGTCACAGCGAGCAAAAATCACGCGGGCGACATCACAGCGGGCGACATCACTGATCACAGTGCCTTGGTTGTGCCTGCCTGTGCCGGTCTGTGGCCTGTCCGCGGCCTCTTGCGCGCGGAGAGATGTCACCGTGACGCCTCCTCCCTCCCCCCGAAGCCAGACTATTCCGCCTCCTCCCCTCCCACTCCGGCGAAGGGCTGGGTGAGTTGGTGTGAAGGGCATTTGCCCTCGCAACAGCGAAGATGCGGATCTGTGTGAGCCTGCCAAAGGGCACCAACAGTAATCTGGCCCTGAGTGGGAAAAGCAACCACAAGGTTTTGGACGCCGTGTAGGTCTCACACAACGCGAGAACACGAGAGGGGGCCCGCCATGACTCTCAAGCATCGGCTCTATGAAGTAGGAAACTGTGCATTTTTCCCACGTCACCGATCTGCTCGGGCAGCCCAGTTTGGACGAGACTTGCAGTCGCTGCAGCTGAATGGGGAAGGGCCGTTGTCTTCTAAGACGTTGTTACTCTGTATTCATCTGAAAAGGGCGGACGACGTCGTGTTTCCCCAGGTTCTGAGTTTCAACGGGCCAGTCGCGCCGTTTCGGCCCCGGACTGAGTTTCTCCAGGGTTAAATGTCTATTCCTCGTCCGGCGCAAGAGCACGCGCGGGCATAGGCGCCGTCGGCCTTTCATGCAGCAAAAGAGGCCGGGTTGAATTACAGTAGAGTTGCGCGCGAGCACCCCAACGGCCATGGCATGACACTAAACAGGTCATCTCAATGCTACAGTACCAAGCCTGCCTTTCACTAAAACTAGGAAAAGGCGCGCGCAGGATGGGGCCGGGTATACCGGGGTGCGGGATGTGGAGAGCAACCACCAGGAACAATGCCTCCGGCACCGGGCAATACACTGCCCCGTCCTATTGACTTGCAGCAGTTGTAAGCCTGGTTTATTAGAGAACTTATTAGAGCCTTGCCAAGGTACCTACGCACGGGATCGTCCTCGGCTAGCCTCAACACCTGGTCCGTGTACAGAGTAACTTGTGTGTCGGATCTGTCACTCTGCTGTCACGGTCCGTGCCAGTATCGGGTCTGGGGTGGACCTGGATGCGCCTGCGCCAGGCTTGCTCAGCTGGCTGGTGTGCACAACGGCACAACAAGTTAGCAGCTCTCGAGTATGGAGTAAGCAGGTATCACGTCGTCGTCGTCTCTCGGAGCTGAGGCCTAGCGCTGGTCGGTCGGGATAGTGAGAGCTAGGATGGGCTGGGACCGTCTGTGCCTGTGCCAGCGTCTGTGGGTTGTCTCTCTCTCTCTGCCTCCGCAGTCCAGACCGCCCCAGCGCCGTTCCTGTTCCATGGCAAAGGCGCGACCAGACCACTCCATTGAATAGGCGAGGCCGAAGGTAGGTGGCAGGCAATGCATGATGAGGCAGGACGAGGTGAAGCTTGGCAAGACCTGGCGCGCCAGAACCCAGTCGTCAATGCAGTGGCTTGATGCCATCGGGGCATCTGCGCGGGTCGAAGATCGAAGATCTCGACCGGAGCCCTGGAGATGAGCCTCAGCGTCGTACTCTCGATGGGCGTTGTGTGGGCGCAGCATGGGCGTAGGATGGGCGCTGAGCCAATGACGGCCGCTTCTCATCACCCATGTCCCATCTTCCCTGTATCCGTGATCCATCGCGAGCTTCCCTTTAACACGCTCACGACAAGAGCAATCAAACGGCTTCCACGAAAGCGCTGCGCGTAGGCCGCTTCTTTGGGGAACGCTAGCGCGAGTCTCTACGTCAATAGACGCGGCAGCAATTAGACAGGGCTCTTGCGAGTCGTGAGTCGTGAGTCGTGAGTCGTGAGACGGCCTCCCCTCGTCGGAGTCGTGACCGTGACAAAGAACGCCAGTCCCGGGCGATCTGGGGTCTGTGGACCGTGCCCACGGGCGGAGACACGGGGTGTGGAGTCGCTGGAGTTGCTGGAGTGCGCGCACACACCACCAGGTCCAGGATCGGATCTCCCTGTCATGTTCTGCGCGGCCTGCACGCCCCTTTGATGAGACATGAGATGGAACAAGACAACAACAAGATCTCGCCCACCGTGTAACCTCTACACACTGTGTTTGCTCGGTCGGGGCGGCCCCTGTGGATGCTCTGGGCTCTGGGCTCTGGGCACTAGGTGCGTGCTCCATACGGAGCTCCGTACGCCGTACTATCAGTCTATCACACATATCATGTGCTGTGTCCTGCTAGGTTGAAAGAGGCATTAGTTCCTCACCGCAGGCAGTGTGATTCATGATTCCTGAATGGAGCAGGAGTCGGCGACCTAAGGTTACCGAGAGTGCGATCCACCACAGCATGTCCAACCCCACCAACGCACGTAGATCACGATGCTAGTGATACCGTACATAACACCGCACTGCACAGCACAGTCCACGTCCAGCCCGCTGCAGTTCCATGTACATCTCAACCCGCCGCCACTGCTGGTCTTAATGATGCGCCATTCGCAGTCCGCCATCCGATCCGCTATCCGTCGGAGCCTCTTGGCAGGCCACTATTCTCGCATCCACCAGTCCACTTCCCGCCTGCCCTCACATGCCTATAACCTCGTAACATGTAGCTGTTGGCCTTGGCCTCCCAAGCCATCCAGCGGATCCTCGCAACTTTATCAGAGGGTTTCCCGTTTTAGTCTACTGGCCACCGAGAATTCTCCGTCCCCCACTGGTCGCCACTGGTCACGGCCCTGGGACCTCCGTCATCCCCGTGGAGAGCCCCAGTTATTCTCCTCCGTCCGGCGGATGCCAGTTCACAGGCAGCCGAGGCCGCCGGCTGCGCAGAGCTGCGCAGAGGGTCAGGGCAGTTTCCGAGGGCAACTCTGTACAACAATGTCTCGTGTGCCACGGGTCAACGGCCCATCTTCTGATCGTCTTCACTCGAGTCTTGCTTCTTCGCCCTACAATGTCGTGATAGATCTGCCTTCTCTGCCGAGTCTCACCCCGCGTCGCCCTCCATGGGCTCTCCCTCCGCCCCTCTTCCATCTCCAGAGTGATGAGTCGTCGGGCTATCAGCTTGCCGAAACAAGTCTTGGCCTTGAGGGTGGTCGGCTCTCCAAGGTGATCAGTCACATCCCACTAGCAACTCTCCATCCCGAGTTGAGGACCTAATCAGACAGATGTGTCCAGCTGCGCGCGCCATCCACGCCCAGATTTGCTTCTTCCCACCCACCCAACACTCCACGCTAGCGCTGTCTGATGGACAGGGGTTTGCTCACAGTCCCAGACGTCGCGGGTCCATCCCACTGAACGGCCTCCTTGTCGCTCATGGTCCAGCGAGACCAACAGGCGTGACGCCTCTGTAGACTTTCTTCAGGGCACCGCCATAAATTAGTATGCTTAATCTCTTTCTGAATACCCCCAGGCCCCCTCTGAGCACAAACTATCTTTTCTAGGTAGTATATTGTATCCCTGGCTAGTTCCTCAACACGGGAAGTTCCTGATCAAGAACTATTGCTTCGGGATTCCTCTCAGTCACTCCTTTTCACCATCTCGCTCTCCCTCACAGTTGCTCCCTGAGGTTGCCTCTTCCCGCCCCTATCCCCTATCCCCTGTCTCGCTCCCTCTCTCGTCCCTTTCGTCCAGATTCATCGCACTACATCCCACCCTCGATGCCACTGTGCCTGATGCGTACGTATCAACAACTTGCCAAGCTACTGTAGCGTTGGCCTCAAGTAGAATACAGTTGACACTACAGTGGTCCCACCAGTCCAGTCGCGTTCTCCAGGATTGTCCTTCCGCCCGTTCCCACTTCGACGTGGCCTGGTCCATTCCGCCCGCTCACTCAATGCAACCATCGTCGTAGGCTTGCAGCGCCAACATTTTGATATATGACGGATTGCTTCCCTTTCCCTTGGGCCATCCCATGACACATGACACTCCTGTGCGTAACCAAGTGGTCTTCTCACCACAGCTGTGCGTAAACTCCGGAGATTTCCGCGGCTTACAAACACATGATGAACGAACGAACCACAGTTACACTGTATTCGATGGGGTTTGGCTTGAATCACCCGACCTCGCATAAAACCCGCGCATACCTGGGGATTGGTGGTCGGAGGGGAAAATACATATGCTAAGAAACTGGGCTCGGACTTCGTCTAGGCCCCCCGATTCCATATGCCACTTTTCATGCACCATCAGCAGCGCGGAATGCTTGAAATGGACACAGCGGAGAACATCACCTCTCGCTCTCGCCACCCGCGCCTGCGGGCGATATGAGTCGCTGCCTCCCGATCTGAGCCAAGGTTTGGAGGAAGCCATTCCAGTAACTCAAATCGAGTGACCTGTCACCTTGATTTGCCGGGCGCATCTCTGGTGACCCCTGGTTCTGCAGCATAGGCGGTCACAGTGGTGAGGGCTGATGGGCAATGTCATTGTGCATTTACACGGCTACCCGGGCAAATCAGTTGAGCCTCTCTGGAGACACGACGGCCTAGCTCCGGATACATTTGCCGTACACGTTTTTACAATGCTTACAGAGAATGACAATGCCCTAGCCCTCAATGGAGACGTGCTCATGGTCAAATATCGGGTCGTCAAGTCCGCGACAGGTGTAGGGTAGCTTCGATGGAAGCCTCCATCGCCCGTATTCCATTCCATCGCGATGCATGTATCCAATCATAAAAATGACGGGGTTTAGTCAGGCCATTCTTCCATATCTCCAGTCTTTTGTGAGGTTTCAGTAGACTTGTGACGTAGCATGCCACCCATGTGTGGATAGGGTTGCTCACACAATGTACCATCGCCAGCCATACATCGCATTCGGAGTAGGGTAGTTGCCTCTACAAGGAATCAGGGACAAGCCATTTTGCGGAAACACGCCCACTTCCCCGTCGAGAAAAAACATCGAGGCAACCTGCATGAGGACCTGCGATGCGAACGCAGGCGTTGACGAATCTCATCCACAACCCCCTCTTTCTGAGGCGAGAAGCCCCCTCAGCTCGCCCAGGATCCCGAGTTGATAACTCTCAAACTTCAGCTACACAAGGTACGGAGATGGCGTAAGCCTTCATGTCGATGCACGTCTCTATGATTGGCATGGCCCAGTATGATGGCGGAGGGTCCAGAAAACGAACAAGTACAAGATGAGGTTCAACGGCCCCCAAAACACCACTTGCTTTCTCTGCAGCCCTGCCATTCTCACGTCGTTTCGGGCGTCCACCTACAGAATGTGCACCATCTGGAGAGTCACCTTTTCCTGTCGAAGGACAGACCACCAAGAATTCGTCACTGATTGCGATCGCGGCCCCGACTGCCCGGTCAAGAAGCACAGGATATCCCCCGATCGAGCAGACAGATCGGAAACGTGCATGATCGAAAGCCACAGACTCGTCGACCCTCACCTGCCAAAGCCACAGCACTGACCGGTGTAAGTAAAATCCCCTTTATCTTGGGTTTGATCCCTGCTGACTGGTCTGAAGCCGCAGGGCATGTCGAGATTTGGGGTGCGAACCCTTGAAGATGGTGGCTCCCCCTCACTCTGACGAGGCACACTCGGCTGCTACATCGGGTTTGCACGCGCATCCCGTAAAAGGCCCGGATGAGATTATGTGCGTAGACGGGAGTATTAGGACCGCCACCATTGGGGGAAATTCCGCCATGCTTTCATAGGGCTTTGAGCATTCTGACTCCACTTTGGCTTCGGTGGCCTCGGACAAGCCACCATGGATGTGTCAATGCAGAAAGAGTTAGCAAATGAATTAACCTAATGCTTATGTCTGCATTGTTTGATGTGAAATATCGCCCTGATTTGTGCTCTCCCAATGTCCCATTGAAGAGGAAACCCGAACGAGGTCCGGGCCATCAGCGCTTGTCCATGAGAGCAGGGGGGTCGCTGTCAACTGCTGTACTGCAACCTCGAACAAGATGACATTACCCGCATCTCGTAGGATCCCTCCCCCCCATACTATGTCGATCCTGTTAACTCCTGAAATAGCCACCTATGTCACCTCGAGTCGCACAAAGTGTTCACAGGGCGTGCCTAGCTCGCGATTCGGAATGATCCACCGACTACGTGGTCAATGCCCAGTCCAGATGTCCAAGGGGGTCAAAGAGCCGAGTTACATATCCGGGATGGAATATTGGGCTAGCGTACAGAATGGTGTGTTACTCAACGCGTGCACATGCATTGGCTTCTCAGCTTCTGGCTGTTGGTCAACTCGGGCGCTGGTCAATCACTCACTCTCCCGCTCTCCCACTTTCCCGCTCTCTCACTCTCCCATTCTTGTTGCACTGAGATCCCTGCACAAGGCGAGAATGTGGTGTAAGGTGATAGGCTGTCGACGAGATACAACGCCAGATCACAGCCACAAGTTGCCCGCATCGGCTTAACCCGACAGCTGCCATCGGAGTCCAGGCAATGAGAAGACTGCAACGTTCTTGGGGTGATTTCGGAGACAACTAGCACGATTGGCCAATGCTCTACTTTCAAGGTCCGACTTTAATCCATGACCGCCTCCTCCGTCGCTGCTTCGTTGTCCAAGTCCTGGAGCACCTCATCCATCTCCGCCTCCGTAGCCTCCAAACCTTCAGAGCTCATGAGTTTATTATCCTTATCCTCGGCTGGGGAAAAATAGGCGATTAGTAAGATGCACAGTCAAGTAACCGGAGGATAGTACTTACTTCGGGCCTCGACAAGGAGATTCTCTTGCACCTCACAGTCGGTCAACACAGAGTTATCGCCGATAACGCATCTCTTTCCCAGAATGCAACGTGTAAGCTTGCAACCCTTGCCAATAGTGACGCCTTCCATCAACAAGCACTGCGACAATTTGGCACCTTCGTTGATCTGAGAGTTGGCCCCCACAACGCATTCCTTGATGGATGTCTTCTCTTCAACCGTAACGTTCTCGGCAATGAGACTATCCTGCTTAGTGATGGTAGTACGAGGCTTCACTCCCTCCGGATAAGCAACCTTCCTTGCATGAGCGAAAGGTGATGCTCCCTCGCTACCAGTTTCTTCAAGAGCCGGTAGTTTAGCCAGCTGAAGTGAGATAGCAAGCAACAGCTGTGCCGTATCCACACGGCGAATGAGTGGTGCCGTAGCTTCACCGGAATGGATATAGGCAATGATTGGCGGCACCTCAAACTGGGAAGATTTTGTTGGCGAAGACTTATTTTCCTCTGACCCGTTCGACTCGGTGCTCTCGTTCACACCGGCGCCGGACAAAGCCTGTTCTGAGGAGGTTGACAGAACCCCCGTACTGGGTTCTCCAGGCGATGCGGTTCCGTCAAGAGGAGTTTCTGTGTCATCTTCCACCCGGCCATGTCCACAGACTGCTCGCATGTGAAGCTTCTCAGCCAGGCCCGACTGCCAACCAGCCTTCGCCCACCAGCCGATCACGTCCTCGCCAATGCTTTCGAGGCGATCATTCTCCTTGACAAAATCCAAAACCCAGCGAGGGAAAATGTAGATATGTGCGTCCCGGTGGTTGGTGAACATTCGAATGCGGGAGTGTGCTCTTAGGAGACCGTGCCGGAGCGGGAGACCTTTCTTCTCCTCCGTGAGGTCGTTCAGGGAGTCTGTGGGCATGGAGTAGACTACCTTGGAGAGATTCTGGAAGAGGGAACCCTTCGGAGGAGTGACGCGGGATGAAGGCAAGGGTGTTGTTGCAATAAAGTCGGTGTTCTCTTTCTTGACAGGTGTAGTCGCTTTTGAGTTATACCACACTCCAAGTCCTCCACTATGGAGGGATCGGTGTCCATTGGACAGTCTTGCAGTGCCCAACAGGTCCGTAAGACTGGCCGACTTGACCATCCAAGACTGCAGAAGCTTCTCTCCCCCAAGTTCACAGACTAAATCGCATGGGAGAACGATAAAATCACCCACAACGAGGTCTCTGACCTCTGGTAACCGCAGAATATCAGCAGTGCCTGTATTCTGGTCAAGGTCCGCGGGCGCTAGGATATCAGGCCGCGGTAAAGGAAGTCCAGTCAAGAAAGGGTTGGTGTTTAGTGCAGTTTTGATGGCTGCTGAAGCTGTCGGGGGGCAAATTAGGGTGATGCCTGCCAGTGGTTAGCTTCTGAATAGATATATCACTCTGAGTCTGCAACTAGACTGCCGAGAAAGAATGACCATCTGTAAATAGAGGTGAGGTGGCAGCGATGGCAGTGGTGCGAATCGTGGATACCGCAACTCAAGACCAGGTCTAGGGTATTCGCGGGGTTGACTCACTCGTAACTCCCATACGGTAGCAGAAGTCGATGGGATACCAGACCATGGGTCTATTGGCAATCGGTAAGAGTGCCTTGGGGTTCTCATCGGGATTGGATGTGAATGTCGGGAAGGACGAGCCCGGCCCGCAAAGGATGAGGGCTTGAAGCCCGGTTGAGGGCATCGACACAGCGTGGGGCATGGCGATGAGTGAAACTGAGATCGTGGATGTGATGTAGATGAGCCCCCGTGGGGTAAGAGCCCCTTTTAGTCCTCAAGAACAAGCGCAAATAACCCAGCGGTTGAGTTGAACAGCTGGGGCTTGGATGCAGGGTTCGCAAGCAGTCGTTGAGTCGTTTTCATAGACTTGATGCGAAGAGTCACCACAAAACGTCTGCCAAGACATCAGAAAAGAAGATGTCCCACATGTGGCTGATGCTGGTCACCAGCCACAGGAGGTTTCATTCCAATTCGCCATTCACGTGCACCCCACGAGTATCCACCTCGGCACGGATATTCTATGCTCCACCCGCCATGCCAATCAGCCCCTGAGCTGACATCGGACCTCGGGTGCTGACTGGGTTGCTGGGGGGTGATACCTCAGCTCCACCTTGTTGTTGATGTTGGTGATACCAGCCACCGCGACTCAACGACGAGCCGAATCCAGCCGCAGGATCATCTTCTCAGCAGAGCGACGCAGCCTGTTTCAAAAATCTAGGCGCAATTAAAGATACAATCGCCGCTCATCACTTCGACGACTCGACGAGGCCATTCCGCCCATCGCCGCCCGCTGCCGCCGGCGCCATCCCCTCCACATAGCGATGCGACAGCGCGTTGCGTAAATGTCGCCCGATCACGGATCGTCGCGTTCGCGACGAGGAGTCTGGAGCCACTGGGTTCCGCTTGCTGTAACTCTCACGGTTGCGACCGTGGGTGTCGCAGCTTGGGTTTGGAGTCAACGAAAGGATGAGGATGAGGAAGCCGAACATGTGTCAGGCCTCGACTACGACAACGTGGAGTACGGAGGAGATCATCAAGCTCGTGGTTCGAGAGACATTGGGCCCGAGAAACCACCGCGACCGGATGAACAAAGCCAAGGGATAGCGCCAGGAGAAGGGGAGGTTGTCGGAACCGGATGGGGCCTCCGAGGCGCATTGCGACGAACCCCTAGCCCGCAGCAGTTCTTTGACTCGACAGGCAAGACGGTTGCCGCAGGTGTCGCAGCAGCTAGCGCAGCTATGGGCAAGGCCCTGGCTTCAATTCGCGAAGAGGACAAGAGCCCCTACAGTGGCGAGAGCAACCCTTGGTCTGAGGAGGCAGATGCGAAAGAGGAACAGGAGCGAGAGCCGCCCACGCCCGCATCCCCGTCTGCCATTAGCGGCGGCAAGAAACGCAAGACTGTTGCCATTGTCGTATCTGCTGATGCCCAATCTTCTTTTGAGGATGAGGATGGATTCCACGAGCACGCGGTAAGTACGGCTGATATAAACCACTTGGGCTCTTTACTGACATGACGATGTAGTCTATTCTGTCGCACATCCCCCGGCACAATGATTTCTCCCAGATCAAGTTGTTTGTTTTGATTTACGCTCCAGGTTTGAAGGATACGACAATGGATACTGCTACGAGTAACCTTCCGCCTCCTTCGCTGAGCTCTTCATTTTCTAACATTGGTCACGATCAAGTTACACCCGGCGAGGAGTCCAAGAACCCACTGTAAGCATCCCTGACCCTGCGTGCTAGCATATTTACTTACATTCTTCAGCGCTTCCTCGAGCCCCGCGTTCGACTCTGTGTACTCCGAGGCCCTGGGACTTGTTGAGAAGGAGACCATGGTCCTCCCCTTCACTACTCCCAACGGCCACGTGCATATCCTTCGCCATCTCCATCCCGAGGTGATCTACCTTCAGGAATCGCTTTCTGGTGAGGACGGTAGCATCATCACGAACCTCCAGACGTGGCTTCGCCATGACGTCATCCTCGTCGTCGGAGCTGACGGCGGCTCTGGAGGTCTTGCGGATAGTGAGTCGGAAGCTGAGAGAGCAACTAAGACCGAAGTATGGTGGCAGCGAACAGAGCGGGTTGGTCGAGGCCGAGGGATTGTTGTTGTGGACGGGATGCGCGTGAATGATGACTGGACGCGCCGGGTTCAGGGCCAGGAGTGAAGGCCCACGTGGCTTTTAACGAATCTGGCGGAAGATACCATGAAGCTTGATATTTCGTATATGAGTAGTACAGTTGGAAATACGGGTTAGGTGCCTGAGTTTTTGCTTTGCTCAATCGTTAAGAGTACCTCATTGTGACTAGCACACCAACTTTTTACTGTCCGTGAATAATACGCGAGTGCTGCTGCCGGATTATAATACCACTAGGCCCTCAGAAACCTCATGATTGCTTACTCCATCCTAATCTCTCTTTGGTGTAAAAGTTGGGGATTTTCTGTTGTTGATATCGTACATGAGATGTCGCGTCACGCGTGGACTACCTTGGGTAAGAAGTGGCCTGAGCTGTGATAATAACCGCCCAAACATGACTTTATTCATCCGAATAAGAAGCCAGATTTTGCACACACCAAAGTCTCAGTGGTTGATTTTCTTTTGCGCTATTATCCCGTTCTCATGTGGCATGTCCTGCAGTTCCAAAGGGTACCTGCCAAGGAACCTTGATGCGCTCACGTGATCTTGCCCAAAGCGTCAGTCAGCACTCAGGTCAGGAGCCGCACCCGTGATGCGGCTACACTCGACATACAGCATCAACGGACCTCCAACTCACAGCCCATCGCGCGATCCTCTGATAATCCTGGGTCTTTCGTTTCGAATCATTCCGATATTGTCCATGTATTATATCTACCTCTTCTGACCCGCGCAGTGCTGCACGACCCGCGACCCGAAGCACCTCGGCCAACTCCGCATTGTCACTCCGGGTGACGTGCGACCAACGCAACCCACGCCCATCCCGACCCGACCTCAACCCCCGCGTCGCGTCATTGCGAAGCTGATATCGATGTTTGCGCCCTGAGGTGGTGATTTGATTGATATCGAGTGGATATAGAGAGGCCCAAATAAGCATTACTGTTGCTGCGCCATCTGCGCAGCGCGACGCCGAAGCCATGGCGCCGGTTGGACCTGTTGTCCATCACAATGCCACCAACAAAATGAAGCGTCCTATCCCACCGGGGATCCAAACGAATGGAGCGACCCCCTCTGCGAAGAATTCACCCTCGCCCTCAATGTCCGCCAAGAAGCCTCCATTGAGTGCGAAGCAACCCCCCCATTCCGCTAGCGAGCGGGCAATAACCGCGTCGACCGTCCGACCCGTCAATCGAGCACGCCGAGAAACTTCATCCCAGATCCTTGGTAGGCACTCAAGGAACAGCGCTGGGCTTCGCTCGGCATCTTTCGCGGCCGATATGTCATCGCATGATAGGGAGCCCCCACCATATGGTATGGCCCTCTAATCGATGTTCAGTCGGGACAATAAGCCTAATATTCTCGCAGTTGTCACCGATTCATACATTCTAAAGAAGCATGCCGGCCGTCCTCCGTCTCTCATCGTCCACATGCACGCTACCCACTTCCGCTTCGACAAACAGGACGGCATGTTCCCATACAAGTCGCCAATGAAACTCTTCCTCGACCATGTGAGGAGTCGCACCGTTCCCCACGATCTTCTTGCATACTTCACTGAGGGTGGAGTGCCATTCTACGATGGCTGTCTCATCGTTCAAGTTCACGATCATAAATCGGCTACCGAGATAAAGGATACGCGGCCGGCTGCAACAACAACAAGCACTGTGGTGGCTTCGTCGATCCACAACTACAACCAATACTTGACTCCTTCCCCGTATGTCCCATTCCCTAAAGAATGTTTGACAAACGCGGATGGTTCCATCAAAGCGGAAGAGGAACCAAAGGAGAAGAGTGCAGGAGAGAAAGAGAAGGAAAATCCACCAGCACCGCCTGCCATTGCCGACGGCCATAAGGGTAAAGGTTCTACATCCCCCAGAATCTTTACTGTTGTCTTGCATCCAACTCCCGAAAGCCTCCAGATGGATCTCCTCATCAAGGCGTCGACTCCAAGGGGCGCAAACGATGCCCTGGGCCTAGTTCCACCTTCGACTCCGATATCTTTAGTCCCGCCGACACCAACCGCCGCGAACATGCCACCACCAGCGAAACGCCAGAAGCGAGATAAGATGGAAGTGGATGGGACCAACATTCACGAAGTGGAAGGCCAGATCCTTTTGGCTACAAACGCGCCTCTGATGCTTGAGCCGACAAAGAATCCAGAAGAAACGATTGCGCTCCTCGAGGCCATGGCTCACCCCAAGCACTCCGATCCGCCGCCGCAACCCAAGACTCGTAAGAGAACTGTTGCTGAGGTGGCAGCTGAAGAGGCAGCCGCCGCAGAACAAGAACGATATATGCTCGTTTTGGACGAGCGCTTATCGTCGAGCGCAGCAGGTGCTCAAAGTGGCGGCGCTGCCGATGGAGATGCCCAAACTGGCGCGGCAACATTTGAGCCTAGATTCGAGCGCTTCAAGGTCATTGCGGATATTAAACGCGAGCATGCCGAGAAGAAGGAGCAGGAGAAGGTTAAGCAGCAAGAAAACGATCGGAGGCTGCAGCAGCAGAGACAGCAACAGCAACAGCAGCAGCAACAGCAGCAGCAAGAGGCCCTGCTCGCGGCCCAAAGACAACAAGCAGCCGAGCAGGAGCGAACTCGGCGAGAGGCAGCCGTGGCAAGGGAGGCAGCTGCGCGACAAGCTGAAGCACAACGGCAAGCTCGCGCAGCCGCATCGACACCAAGCACCCAGAATACTCAGCGACCACCCATGGCCCAGCCACAGCACGCCCATCCTACCCAGAATGGAGCAATGGCGAACGGTATGGCAAATGGGGCAACTGGTACGCCTACTCCCGTGACCAACGGCATGACTGGCCAGGCACAGCCACGTTTCCAGGCTCAGATCTCTCAACCCCCTGCCTCTTCCCCTGTGGCTAGACAGGGAACGCCTCAGAACATGTCCTCTCCCATGGTCGGCAGTGTTCCAATGCAGCAGACGAACTCAGGCATGGCAGCCAGTCCTCCTCGACCTTCATCGGTGGTCCAAAACCACCCTATGTCGGTCCCTATGGCTCATAACATGTCGTCTCGTGGGAGTCAGCAAAGCCATCCTTCTGGAACGCCGCGGATGCCTCATTCAACCCCTAATATCCCGCACGGCACGCCAATTAATCGGCCGGCAATGACAGCGACTCCTCGCATGACCCAGGCCAGCCCACCTCCTAATATGATGGCCCAGAATTCGCAGATGGGACAAGCACAGGCCATGATGATGAACAGCCAGGCTATGAATCAGACAAACCCACAAGTCATTGCTCAAATGGCTGCCCAGCAACGAGCTATTGCTCAGCAGCAACAGCAGCAGCAAATGGCCGCGATGCAGAATGGCGTTGCTAATGGCAACATGAATGGCCAGGCTATGTCACCTCAGCAGCAGCAGCAGATGATGCAGATGATGCAGCGGCAGATGATGCTACAACAGCAACAACAGCAGCAACAGCACCAGCACCAACAGCAACAACAGCAGCAGCATCAACAGCAACAGCAGCAACAACAAGGCGGCATGGTGAACCAGCAACAACTCGCGCAACAATATGCTCAACAGCTTCAGAGCATGCAAGGGAGTCAAATGCGCCAGATGACGCCCCAGATGCAAGCTCAGTTACAGCAGCAAATGGCGGCGCGAATGAACCAAATGGGCGGTCAGATGGGTAACCCTATGCAACGCCAAGTCAGTGGTCAAATGGTGAATGGTAACAACGTAAACCTTCAAGCCCTTGCCGCAATGCAGCAGCAGCAGCAGCAGCAACAACAACAGCAACAAGTACAGCAGCAGCAACAAGCACAGCAGCAACAGCAACCTCAGCAGCAACCGCAGCAAGTTGCCAATCCGGTGCAAGTCCAGATCCACAACCAGGCTCGAGTCTTGTATCAAAAGATGTTACAAACTCTTGCAGCTAAGCATGGAGGGCTTGACCAGATTCCCCAAGAAATCATGGAAAAGGTCAAGCACACCTCGCTCACACAAGCCTCGCATCTTTTCCAACAAAATCTGGCTCAGCGTAGGGCGCAACAGCAGATGTTGTTACAGCAGCAACAACAGCAACAGCTACAACAACAACAAATGCAGGCGCAAATGCAAGCTCAAATGCAACATCAACAAGGCATGAATGGGATGATGGGCCATCAGGGGATGTGAGCTCGCTCTTTGAGAATGATGGAACGATAGATAGTTGACAGGGATTGCGGCTGGAGTATAGGAGGTGTGGGATTTTCGTGATTTCGCGTTTGTTTTAAGTTTGGGCATGGTTGCTTTATACCCCGCGGAATTCTTTTGAGTCAGGACAGGGATATCTCACGGATGCGTTTTCTTGGGGGTGGGTTTTGGTCATTAATGTCGAGGTGAAGCGTCAACGGTCATGCATGGTGTTGAGGACTCAGACTGGGAATCGAGTGTATCATATGAACAAGTTTTATCAGGAATCACCATGGCCCAATTAACCGTATATTGCTTCTAGAGTGACGATGTTGTTGTGCTGGTTGGTTGACGTGATGCGAGGTTGAGCTGGAGTGGCCGATGAATGGTCACGTGCGCAAGTCGAGTGCCGGTGCATGATGACACAACCGACTGGTCAGGAAGCTTGGTCATGTCCACCCAAACCCGCGATAGCTCCAGGCAAACGTGACCAGTTCATCACGCACCGCGCCTACGGCACAAGACACGCCTCTCTGAGTACCTGAACCGTTGTCATAATACAGGGCTCCCTCTTCGATTCCACCTTATCCGCCTCGCTCCTCGCCCCGGCTGTGGCAACCAACGACCTTATCGTCCTCCCATCCTCTCTTGGCCAGCTCTTCTCGATGCATCAACCACAATTATCCGCACTTCTGCTTCCCTTGCTGGTTGCGCCAGTGCTGGGATTGTCTACGTTGACATGCCAAAATATCCGGGTCGATGGCCACAGCTTTGATCTGTCAAAGTTGACCGGGCCGCACTCCGTTGTCACGACGCGTTACGAACCCAGTCCTCCTTTGCACTACAACACCACATATACTCTGGATATCTGCAAGCCTCTGAAGAAGAGTGGGAATTTCAAGAAGGGAGAGGAGTGCCCGAATGGCACAAGAGGTGGGAATCTCGTTCATCGCGTTTGTTGAGCGCAGGCTGACGACTTCTAGTGTGTGGAATCACTCGCCTTCTGAAAGACGAGACCGATACCATCACGGACATTAATGCGATAGCCGGAAACCTTGAGAATGTTGGCGGCACGCAGTTCGACTATACTCTGACGAGACTCAAGACGAGCGACTCGACCTCCGACTCGCAGAAAGAAGGCCTACGAATTGTCCTCAAGGGCGGCAAGCACCACCCCATTGGAGAGCCGTCTAAGAAGCCCCGAGAGCAGAGGGCCATTGTCGAGTTCATCTGCGATCGCAATAGGACGGGAACCGAGGGAGAGTGGGATGCGGAGGATAAGTACGGCACGAAGAAGTTGCGTCTCCGAGACGAGGAAAAGAAGGAGGGAGATGACAAGAAGGAAGGGGACGACAAGAAGGAAGGGGACGACAAGAAGGAAGGTGACGACGAAGAAGGAAGGTGACGACAAGAAGGAAGGTGACGACAAGAAGGAAGGTGACGACAAGAAGGAAGGTGACGACAAGAAGGAGGGTGACGACAAGAAGGAGGGCGATACCGAAGACGAGAAGGAGCACCAGTTGAAGAACAAGGACGCCTCTCTCATCTGGGACAGCTTCACGTCAGAGAAGGACGCCGATGTCCTGCGCTTGACGTGGTACACACAGTATGCTTGCGAGACTCGAGACGACAATGGCAGTGAGGGCGGTGACAACGCCTCCTGGGGCTTCTTTACCTGGTTCATTATTATGTAAGTTTTGGCTCGAGACTTTTGGCGACGGTATACTGACTGGAGACCAGCGCATTCCTCGGCATCGCTGCCTACTTGGTGTTCTCGAGCTGGCTGAACTATAACCGCTACGGTGCTCGAGGCTGGGATCTTCTCCCTCACAGCGATAGTATTCGCGACGTCCCGTACTTGATGAAGGACTGGGTTCGCCGAGTCTTGAACACTGTCCAGGGGACGGGTAGCCGTGGAGGTTACAGTGCAGTTTGATGGGGCCTCGGAGCTGGTATTTTCTCTTGCTATTTTTTTTTTTGGGTCGAGACGATGAGGCAACGCGATCACCCGTGACACTACAGGTCTGGACACCAGAGGCAATTTGACATTTCCCTGGGTTTTGTTATCCTGAGGTGCAGCTGTCAGCTTGACTCCATTTCATCCGTGGGCAGTTGAACCACAAGCAGATGATGCAGATTCGCGGTGGGGTGATGGGCAGTTGATGGATTGGGACTGGAAAGTTGACCGAGTGGCGGGTACTTGTTAGACGGGAGGTGTTTTGGAAGACCATGGCCAGAGCCATTGGCTGTATACTACTGCAAATGTATTTTGAATATTGTGACTCGAGTAGGTTGGCAACCGGCCCCCGATAAATGAGTCTCACTTCACTCTGTGTGCCGCGTCATTCACCACGGACCCACGAAGCTGCGTCGGCGAGCTCTTGGGTCCACCAGACACTGGCGTTATGCACGACTGCTCTAAAACACTGCGGTGGCTGGTCTGTTGATTTATTCGCCAGTGGCGCCCTTGCTTCAACGCTAGTCTCCGTAGAAGTATGACGAGAGAACATAGTCATTATGTGACTGACAACTTCTAACACGGGTCTGGTGAGAGTTTGACAAAGACTCACCCGATACCGCCTGACGGTTGACGGTACGGCACTTTTTCTGAGGGTTCGCAGGAAAACATACACTGTACAAGTAAATTATCACGTATATGAGGTTATTATATGATTTAGCTCCTGCCCATGATGCCCGTTCGGGTAGTTTAGAGAGGCCATGCATGCATCCTCTGCCAAATGCAGTTGGGATGGCAAGGCGTGGGGGTTTTGAGACGGCGGAAGCTGACTCCAGCTTGACACGTCGACAAAACTGCCGAAAAATAGCTTGCCCTCGGCCGAATCTATCAGGTAATGAGTCAATTGAATCCTTGCAAAGGCCGTGATTTGGTCGAAGTCGAGGCTCAGCCCAGTGAGGTAATTACAACTGACTCCCAGGTGCATGTGCAAGTAAAATAAGGGCGTGTGTTAGGTGACGCACCAACTGCGATAGCGGAGTGCTATCGATAACAATAAATAATTCTCGCCCCTCCAGGTGTAAACCCACCCACTTGGACTATCACTCCCGCACGCCCTCACCTTCACATCTCCCTCGCCCCAGTCCAGCCCGTTGCGCGACGATACCCTCCCGAAGCCATGGCCTTCCGACTCCCTATCCGATGCCGATTGGCAACTCTGGCCAGCGCCAGGGCCGTGGCCCGCCCCCGGATCGCCCGCCGAGGTCTCGCCTCGCTGCCGAACGCCGATCCATCGCCGGAGTCGCGCAGCGCCGCCCTCGTCAACGAGCATGCTCCCTACATGGTCGCTACCTACGCCCGCCCGCCCCCCGTCTTCGTCAAGGGCGAGGGCTCGTGGCTGTGGGATATTGAGAACCGCAAGTACCTCGACTTCACTGCTGGCATCGCCGTCAACGGCCTCGGCCATTGCGACCCCGAGTTCACTCGGCTTCTAGCTGAGCAGGTGAGTTTGGAACCCCGCGTCTCAGATGGGAGTTGTTGATACTGAAACTCTTCATTTTCTAGGCCAAGGAACTTGTTCACGCCTCCAACCTGTACTACAACCCCTGGACCGGTGCTCTGTCTAAGCTGCTGGTCGAGAAGACGCTCGAGTCCGGTGCCATGCACAATGCCGCCTCCGTCTTCATTTGCAACTCGGGATCCGAGGCCAACGAGGCCGCCATCAAGTTCGCCAGAAAGGCCGGCAAGATTGCCGATCCCTCAGGCGTCAAGCACGAGATCGTCTCCTTCCAGAACGGCTTCCACGGCCGCACCATGGGCAGTCTTTCGGCCACTCCCAACCCCAAGTACCAGGCGCCCTTTGCGCCCATGGTTCCTGGCTTCAAGGTCGGCACCTACAACGATGTTGCTGCCATCAACGACCTTGTGACGGACAAGACCTGTGGTGTCATTGTTGAGCCGATCCAGGGCGAGGGTGGCCTCGTTGCCGCCACTGACGAGTTCCTGGTTGCCCTGGCCAAGAGATGCCGAGAGGTCGGCGCTGTTCTCATCTACGACGAGATTCAATGCGGTCTGTCGCGAACTGGCACTTTCTGGGCCCACGGCAACCTCCCCAAGGAGGCTCATCCTGACATCCTCACCACTGCCAAGGCACTCGGCAACGGCTTCCCCATTGGCGCCGTCCTCGTCACCCAGGATGTCTCCGACAAGATGAAGGTCGGCGATCACGGCACTACCTTTGGCGGTAACCCTCTGGCCTGCCGCCTGGCTCACTACATCGTCGGCCGCCTCTCCGATCAGGGCATCAAGGATGCTGTTCTGGCCAAGTCCAAGGTCTTCGCGGAGCGCTTCGCCCAGCTCCAGGCCAAGTACCCCGACCTCGTCAAGGAGACGCGCGGTCGTGGCCTGATCCTGGGACTTCAGATCTCAGAGGACCCGTCCCCCATCATCAAGGCCGCCCGCGAGCGGGGTCTGCTCATCATCACCGCCGGCACCAACGTCCTGCGATTCGTGCCTAGCCTGACGATTACTGACGAAGAGATCAACAAGGGTCTGGATATCCTGGATGCTGCCATTGCAGCTACGCGATGAGCACGTGTCTAGGAGGGATTGGATCTATGAGTGGAGTTCTTGTTTACGTGATTTTGATGGGCCATGGATGTGAACCTGATTTACGGCTGAGATGAAAAGCGATTTAGATGTGAATTTCAGACGAAATACCATTTTGTTTTAACAACCTGTTTTGTGATAACCTTCCGCGAGAACTAGGCCCCAAAGGTTTCTTGACCGCAGTATTTTCTTTTTCGACTCAACCCCAAAGCTCACCGACGAAGTGTCTTCTTCAATAAGCTCCCACGAAAATGATTTGAGTGCTAGGATTCCCCGTAAAATCTGCTCTTTGCGCTTTACCACCCCCGTTGACACTGAACTCCCCTCAATATCTGTGTGAGATCATGGTGGATACACATCACCTTTATCAGATTCGGGCGTTATCACGGGCTTGTAACTGCACCCCATATGGGGCTTTGATTGAAGATTGCATCGTTACTTATTCTGCCCAGAGGAGCCAAAGCCATTCAGCTATGTTTCGCTAAAACCCCCAGTCTCCCATTTCATCTTCCATCAGGGAACCATCCCCACAGGGCAGCCCTTCCTTAACGTCGTCGGGCAGCAAGCCCATCATATGGGTTTGGTAATACTCCCATGTCACGGATTGGACCTTAGCCCAGGTGCAAATCGGCAGTTTGACGAAGCCCGGTGTGCGAACGCCGTTTTCGAAAATGAGGCCGCCTTCGGTGCCCGCTCCATCGATGATCTTGGAGTTCTCTGGGATCTCATAACCCATTTTGCCGCCGTTCAAACGCCATCCTTCATAGGCACTGTTTGGAATGGGAATTAGAGAACTGATGTGAGGATGTAAGTAAGCAAGGTCATACCTGATAACCATGTCCTCAATGGTGATGCCGCCCCATTTCGTGCCATCGAGTTCGTCGGTTGTTCCTCCTGGCAAAGGGTAGAACTGAACTGTTTCCGAATTCTTGATCGGGTATCCGACAAAGAACTTATGGCCGTCATAAGAAACTGACATCTTGCCCGCATCATCCTTAGGTACGAGATCAACCACCGCGTTGCCATCTGCTACCATCCTATCAATCTGTCTTAGCAACCAACAGAAAATTATCAGCGCAGTTGATGCTCACATGATCATAGGCATCATCATTCCCGGAAAAGCGTTCAATTGTTTACCACTGCTCCTCCAGGCAATTGGGAGGAGTTGCGAGTAGACGATTTTCTGAGCCTCCTCGGTAAATGTATCGGTTTTGATATGTCGAGCCGTGTCGAGAGCTAAGCCGTCATTCACCAACCCCTGTAGAATAACAAGATCCTCATTGGTCCCGGAGAATAGCTGGGTCAAGATATCAGTCTCGGCCTCAATCCAAGAATCGAAGAGAACTCCCATTGCGAGGGTGAGGTCGTTCTGAATGTCTGTACCACTGAAATGTTGTCTTAGATTTATTCCATGGAGTGCGAGCGTGAACTTACGTTGCACTAGGCAGATGACTTTTTCCTAAAGTGAACGCCATGCCAATGGCTCCATTTGCGGCTTCTTGAGCAAATGCATGAGCACCGGCGTTCGCAATGAGTTCAATGTCCTTAAGGACTGATTGGAATTATTAGGTCGATTGCTTCCTTATCCCAGGGGCACAGAGAAGGGACTTACCAATATTCCACGTGAATGCGGACCCAATGCCAACAACGAATTGGAAGACAGTGATCATATCTGTGAGCCATCCGGATGACTTTGGTGTCGCAGCTGGAGAAAAGGTCGTTTGGAAAAGACTCATGGAATTCTGCATCTTGTTCATGGCGCTTTCGAGAGACTCCCAGATATTTCGGTGCATCTAGACGTAGTTTGATTAGTATACCGAAGACTGTTGAGAGATTGTATAGGGACCTACCATGTGTAACATAGCAAACGAGTTCAGAATCAGATATCTAAAGAGCATCAGCATGAGTATCACTTCATCCATCTGTACTCATTCGTACCCGGCTGGTTGGTTGACTTCATTGCAGGTCACCGTATCCATACATGGACCATCACCCATATTCTGACAGAGCATCATTTCCTTGGCATTGAAAGAGTTCGAAACGAATTCAGAGTAGGCAAGGCGGCCGGCGTCGGAAGTCCCCTGGTACCATCCCCAGTTGACATTCGTTACTTCAAGTGCCCATTCCGCACCAGCCGCAGCCCAGCGATCAGCGGAAGGGACACCTGCATCGGTGAGTAACTTTTCATCGCACTTGATCGTGGCAGGATCAACTCCATCGAATGGATTCGAGTCATCAGCCGAGATTTGAGGAAAGGAGTTGAGGATAAACAGGGCAATGAAGGCTTTCATATTGGGCAACAAACGGTACCTAAGATTCAGGTTCTTAAGTGGGTGTTGTCTGTATTAAACATTAAACGCGTGGGTAACTCTCGCTCTTTATAGGCGCTGCTTAGTTCACATCAGCCATCTGTCGAGAAGACGCATTAAGCTGGACAAGGAAATGACCATCCACCCATGGTCGACATGAACTTGGAAGATAATCGAGGTCGCCGTCGATGCCCGCCGCTCCCAGTCGATAACCAAAAGGGGAAGTTGGCAAAACTCGAAGGATTCAAGCATGGTTACTAGTACAGGAGCTGAGAATGGGGGTGGGGATCTTCTAGAAGGTGCATGGAATGACGTGACGGAGGACGAGATGCAAGTCGTGCAACGGTGTACAGCTCAATATGGAGCTGAGGCGGGACCAGCATCACCTTGCTTGAATTAGTTATCATTTCTACCACTTGTACTTTATATAAGGCATTATATGCGTTCTGGAGGTCCCGTGTTTTCGTCTACCGTAGCCGTTGTAAAGCCCCATCCCCAACATAGTTATCTACAAGTAACAACAAACCCCAGCGAAGCACCATTCCAAGTCAGAGCAGGTTACCCCTGGCCTCTCGGGTGTTGGCGGTATAAGAGAGGAGGACGACGACGATAGAATTGTGGCGTTCCCATCCCCCACTAATCGGGGTTTAAACTACCGAGCTGACGGCGCAGTGGACCCCGACGCCTGGGAAACAAGAGAATCAATCCTTCCGGGGACCATGAATTGCTCTATGTTGGATTATTGGAGGGCTTCTATTGATAGACGGGCGCACCAGCAGTTGATGACGCCGCTGGTCGGGCGACCCGGCATTTACTGGGAGGATGAGACTGGTTAGCAGGTGTTTCGTCGTGAAGTCGTATCGCCGACCATCAGCCAGCCACAAGCTGCTACAGATTAGTGATGTGCCCTATCCAACCCCTTGCATGTTTTATCTAGAATATCTCATGACTATGTTCGTATGATAGATACGCTTGCTGCGACTTCTTGACGGTCGCCGTTTGCGACAAACTGGGCATTCCCATTGATGAAGTTGGAGGTGCCGTACAATCACAGACATCCGATTATCGCAATCAAAGGGGTACGCGAGGACTATCAGGACAAGTTAAAAATAGGTTTTAGAAATAGGATATGATACATAACGATAATCACTCTCGTCATTGCTTAGACGATGCTACATCGCAATCGCTCTGATGTAAGCACCTAAACGTCCATGTCTTCTCCGCGAACACTCTTTATCTTCCCCACCCCCTCTTCCGTAGGACTCCACAGCGCCATTGCCAAGGACCCTTGCTAAGTAACTAAGGTAGGTCCCCGAAAGGATGATTCGGTAGGAAGCTATACCTGCATGACGGGGCTGAGCTTGGCGATCTCCCGACCACGCTATGGTGCCTGCTGAAATGGGCATAGTACTGGATGATCACACGACAGGTTTGTCGTCGTTTACATACATGTCTTGCCAATACTAAATGCGGTTGCGTGACTCGATCAAGAGCCTCCAGTCGTTCGGGATAAGCATACTCAGTTTGCACAGCCGACCGAATCAGGTTTTTACTGGAGTTGGAGTTCCTCTGTGGCTGTGTGATTCACTTGACCAGGAAGCTCACATGCACTCGCGCCATTGGCTACATTTGCATCACAGGGCATAAATCATCACACGAGGCACGGGGGACAAATTGTGAAAATAGAGACGCCATGCATTTGCAGTCTTATCCAAAAATCAAGTCATAAGGGCCTGTATGAACAAGAAACCAAATATTCCCAAAAAACACACCGTGTGACGCCGATGCCAGTGAGTGATCAATCCCGTCTATTCCTTTAGCAGATAGCATGAGTCTTTCCCGTCTTGCCCTGAAGAGAATGTGTCTCGTTCTAGAATGCGTTAGTGAAAGGTCCTGTTAGGCGCAAGATGGATATGGGTACTAACCGCGTAAGAGGGGTGGGCGTGCTTGCCCTTGCCCAGAGTCGTGATGTGCTTCTTAATGTACTCTTCTCGCTTCTTGATACTTTCCCGGTCGGTCTCGTCGAGGAGACCGAGGCAGAGAGTGACGTCGTTGATGAGGGAGTCGCAGCGAGTCTTGGTGAAGTCTTCTCGCACGACGACGCGCAGCATCTTGACGTTGGAGTTGGGCGCCATGGTGTAGGCGGGAACGACCCAGCCGCGCGAGCGGAGGTGGTGGGCCAGGGCGAACTCGTCGTAGTGGCGGTCCTCGTCACCACCCTCCTGGGGAGTGCGGAAGCGGAAAGCCACGAGGGGAAGGCCGGCGCCGGAGCGTTCTGACATGATGACGAAGCCCTTCTTCTCGAGAGTCTCGGTCAGGTAGTCGGCGGTTCGGGTCAGGTTGCTCATGATAGCGCGGTAACCGTGCTTTCCGAGACGGATCAGCTGGTAGTACTGTCCGATGACCTGGGAGGCACCCTTGGAGAAGTTAAGGGTGAATGAGGACTGGTCGGCGCCGAGGTAGTTGATGTTGAAGACCAGCTCCTTGGGGAGGTACTCGGGGGCTCTCCAGAGGGCCCAGCCGACACCAGGGTAGACGAGACCGTACTAGATTTGGAGTCAGTAACTGGTTCTAGAAGAATGGCTTCGATAAGGGTAAACATACCTTGTGTCCGGAGACGTTGATAGAAACGACCTTTTCACATCGGAAGTCCCACTCAAGGTCGGGGACGACGAAGGGAGCGACGAAACCACCGCTAGCCGCATCGACGTGGATGGGGACGTCGATATTCCGCTCAACGAGGAGGTCGTTGATGGCCTTGACATCCTCGTACTCACCGGTGTAGGTGGTGCCGAGAATGGCGCAGATACCGATGGTGTTCTCGTCACACAGGTCGACAGCCTCATCGGGGTCCATGACGTATCGGTCGGTGGTGCAGTAGACGAGCTTCTCGTCAATCTCGAAGTAGCGGGTGGCCTTTTCCCAGCAGACCTGGACGGCGGAGGACATGACGATGTTGGGGTTCTCGGCGCTCTTTCCGGCTGCAATTTGGCGCTTCTTCCAGCGCTTCTTCATGGCGAGGACGGCGAGCATGATGGCCTCGGAGGATCCAACGGTGGAGGTTCCGACAGCGGTGCCGGCAGGGGCGTGGAAGAGATCGCCGATCATGTTGACACAGCGGTTTTGGATATCAGCGGACTGAGGGTACTCCTCGTAGTCGATGAAGTTCTTGGAGAAGGACTCAGCCATGAGCTTCTCGGCTTCCTCTTCCTGTAGCACGGGAAAATCCCAAGTTAGCTAGGTGATTCCATTGAATTTGTGAGATTATAGTAGCAAAATCATTGCAGTTGTCATGATGTTGGCGTTGGTGGAGTTGTCCCCGTTGCCAAGGCCATAGCCAAGACGTCACCTGTGGGGCGGCTGCATTGGTGCGAACGGGATGCCGGGATAGGGAGGGGAATATGGGGCGGAAATAACAGAAAGCTGTCAGTGACGTACCATGTAGGTGGTGACGAAAGAGGCCAAGCTGGAGGGGAGAAAAAGTCAGTCAATTGAGTGCCGCATGGAGGAGAGAGCGCAGGAGAGCGCAGGAGAGAGCGCAAACGTACTTGAGCATGGGGTTGTTGTCGAGGCTCAGATCATCCTTGATCATGCGATAGGCGATATCGCGGGGCATCTCGCACTCGGGCATGTGGTGGCGGGGGAGGTCCATGCCGGCGAAGCGAGAGCCGTAGACGCTGGTGGTGAACTCATCTTGGTAGTTGGAGAGCTGCATCTGAGGTCTCCGAGAGGCGCGGGAGCTGTTGGAGCGGACCGAGGCGGCGTCGGAGTCGTCGCGGATGACGGAGAGGTGAGCCATGCTGTCGATGTACGAGGGAGTTGCGTGGCCGTTGGCGTGTCCGTTGGTGTGTCCGTTGGTGTAGCCGTTGGTTGCGGGAGGAGTAGCAGTGTTATTGTCGTCGTCAGAAGTCTCAATGATGGGAATGGGTTCGGGAACCTCAGTTGGTTCCGTGGCTTCTACTGAACTCATGATGAAGGAGGAAGGAGGGGTAATGACGCAGCGATGGCGATGGGAAGGTGATAAAATAGGGTCTGGCTAGAGCGACAGCGAGGCGGGAGCAACGGGAGCGGCGGCAGAGTTAGTGTGCCGTGTGCCGTATGAGTGTGAGCGTTGGGGGGGAGGTGGTGTGGTCGTGTGGCAGTGACGCCTAGAGTGAGTTTCGTGTAGTGGAGGGTGGGCGCCACTCGGAGGGAGTTAGGCGGGAAATTGTGGTTTTGGGGTTAATGCAGGCCGCGAAAAGCTGGTGGGATGGGTGTGGAAGGAGAGCAGAGTCTTCTTTTAACAGGCTGGATGGAGGAGATGCTGGGTATGAGGAGGTGTGGGCTTTGGGTAGGTATGTATGTATGCAAGTGTGTGTGTGTGTGTACGAGTGCAGATGACGGTGATGGTGAATATGCGGGAGTGCATACGAGAGAGGGGAGGCGAGGGGGAAGCAAACCAGATTCCAGGCCGAGATGCAGACAAGTTAAATAGTTTTTCAGCGTGAAGATGGGAACAAGCCAGAAGGGGACCCAGCCAGAAGGGAACAAGCCTGAAGGGAACAAGCCAGAGAGGGGGACGAGCATTGCCCTCTCGGTCTCGGTCAGGAAGGGGAATTAATTCGACTCACCCTCACTCAGCTTAGGTAGGTAGGTAGGTAGGTAGGGTACAGCCAGGTACAGCCAGGACGTCCCCGTAGGGAGTAGGGAACAGGAACCCCATTCCCGATCCCCCATCGTGGCCCTGTTACCTGTCCTGTTACCTGTCCCGTTACCTGTCCCGTCCTATCCCATCCCCATCTTGTTGCACTCCTCCACTCTTTTTTTTGCCCGCCCAGAAACCAGAAACCGCCCATTACAACCCACTACAGCCCACTACAGCCCACTGCACCACGCCCCCAGCTCACTACCCGCTCACTCCCACTCCCACTCCCACTCCCCTACTCACTCCCCTACTCCCCTACTCCCCAATCCCACTACTCCCAATCGCACTCCCTCGTCCACACGCCGCTCCTCCACAAACGAGCCTCCATCCTCCGGCTCCTCTGCTCGTCGCACATCGCCATTGCCGGGCCTCGGACAGAGCTTTTGGGCTCTGATCCACTGCCTCTCTTCAGCGTCTTCCAGCGCCCTCCGCGACCCAGGCCCGACTCCCATTCACGACGTGCCCGTGTCCCTCCACGATTCGCGCTCCGCTTCTTTGTTCCGCGAGCCGCCCTCACCCTCCTTTCACCATCGCCATCACCGTCGGCATCAACCATCTCCCGCGCGTCCGCCCTTGCGATTTTCCCGATCCATACTTCCTCCTCCTCCGTCTCCCCCATATCGCGTTTCCGCCCTCGCGTTTTCCCTCTCCCTATCGCGCCATCGCCATCGCCTCGCCACCACCACCCACATCGCTAGTCGCTAGTCGCTCGTCGCCCTTGGCATCCTCGTCGATTCTCGTCGCGTCCCGGCGTCCCTGGGCCCTCTGCGTCCCCCGCCGCGTCGCTTGCCTCACCCAACAGCCCCGTCAGCCACATCCGTCTTCGTCCTCCCGGCATGCCCACGTCCACGAACAATGGAAGCTGCGGCGAAGACGGTCCAGTTGCTCACCCAGCGCATCTTGCCCGAGAAGCCCCATCACCTGTCGTACTCCCCCGACTGGCGATACCGCATCCCCGTCGACGACCATAAATCGAAACACCTCGAGGAATGGGAAAACACCCGCCTGCAATACTCCACCCTCGTCTCAGAGGCAGACCGCGGTGTCCTCCTCACTAGGTCCTATTACGACATGCGTGTCGAACCCCAGAAACCCGCCCCGAGAGAGGTCAACACCCTCTCCAAGGCCGGCGGCGAGAAGAAGAAGCTGTCCCTCAGCGACTACAAGAACAAAAAGACTACTGGTGTCACCGACACCACCCCAGAACCCCCAAGTTCTAAAAAGCGTGAACGGGATCTCGAACGCGCACATGGAGACTTGAAGCCCCTGCACGAAATGAGGAAATCAGACGCCCACCGCCCAAGGGAAATCTCCCATTCCATCGATCCGAAACCACCCAAACCTCGCGAGAACATCGTTGATATGAGGTACGCCAGACCAACCATGTCCCAGGCTCAGGAGCCTCCCTCGCTGACCAGCAGTAGGCTCCCCCCAAAACCACCCACCAAAGCGTCCCTCCCTCCCCGACCCGTGTCGCCGCCAGAAAGCAGGAAGCGCATGGCCGACCCCGATGACGACCACCGATCACAAAAAAGGTCACGCCCAGACCCCAGTCGTACTTCCGACGACCGGTCGCGATCGCGCGACGAACCCCCGCGTCGCAAGGACCGAGATTCGCTCGCGCCTTCGGATTATCCTTCCCAGCGAGACACCAAGCCTTCCTCCCTCCTCAACGGCCGAACCAGTTTGAAGGGCTCGACGGCCACGGCCCGTAACCCCTCGCCCGCAGGACGCGCGCGCGGTGACTCGCTCAATGGGGCTCGCCCCAGCGCCTCAGGAAGCACAAAGAATACTCCCACCAAGCTCGACCGGCCATCAGTCCCACCCTTGTTATCCCCACTGCACTTGAACCTAGATGGTCGCGACGGCGCAGATCGGGGGGAGAGGAGAAAGGCGCGCGAAGATGCCGTGGACGGCACGAGACCAACGAAGACCAAGAAGCAGGAGGAGCCTCCTCGAATTAAGAGAGAGAAGTCTCCGGCGCCGGTGCCGGTACGAATGCCTGCGTTGCTATCACCCACGCTGCCACCCCTGGTAGAGGCAGAACTATCCAAACGAGTCAAACTTGATGCCAAGTCGGAAGCCAAGTCAGATGCCAAGTTCGATGCCAAGTTCGATGCCAAGTTCGATGCCAAGTTTGACACCAAGTTTGACACCAAGTTTGACACCAAGCCTCGAGAAGACAGAGACAAGGAGGAGCGAACCGAGCGACGAAGCGAAGAACGCCTTAAGGAGGAAAGAACCTCCTCTGCGACGGCCAGGAAAGCTCCTGTGGAGCAGGATGATGACGATTCGGGCGGGAAGGAGAAGCGGAAGAGTCTGATTGTGACGCTGTACATCTCCAAGCGCATCAGACAATCTGTCAAACGCTACCTTGCGCTGCCACCGCGAAAGGAGTCATCACGACGAGAACGATCCGTCAGCACAGAAGCACCACCTGCGCAGGCAAAGAAGCGTCCCGTCAGCACGACAGAAACCATCGTCGACTCAATATCCGTGAAGCGACCCCGAACGTCATCCATGTCTGGCTCGTCTCGACTCCCGCCGCCTCCCTCGACGCCCTCCAAGAAGGGCACCACGGCCATGTCACGCGTCAGCTCCAACAACTCTCAGGTCCATACCCCTGGCGATCCAGCTACAGCAACTCCCTCGGCGCCGGCGTCTTCAGAGCGGCCCATAGTCAACGGCGCAGATGTCACTCGGGCTGATAAGGCAGAGATCCGGGCCATCTACGAAAAGCAGACGCGATTCTCTAACATGGGTCGGCGCCTCAAGCATAACGGTGACGTGGCGATGAAACGGTCCGGCCAGGCTAATGGCAGCTCGCAAAATCGTGAATCGGGTGTGAAGCTGGGCTACGTTCTTACCGTGGAGAGCATCATCGCCTTCATGACGAGTTTCCAGGCACTTAACATCGGCCGCAGTCTGTCCGGGAAGGCATGCGACCCAGCGAGTTGGGAAAGCTTGTTTCCGCTGATGGAATTCCTGCAAAAGGATATGCGGCGAATTGATATGCGGCGATACCAACCACTGTACGCTCTACTTCTGATGCTGCAGGCCGTATCCGTCGAGGAGGTTGTCAAGTGCTACGGCACGTTTGAGAACCCATCTGCCCACATTTCCATCCAGGATCTCATCCGTCATGAGCGCACTCGAGCCCGTCTTTGGCCTCTGGTCCGCGAGGCCAATGAGGCCATCGACTCATCTTCCCTCCGCGCTTCTATCACACCATGGTCTTCCCTCGACGAGATCTCCGGCGCCGCCATGCGCATTCTCCGCCACTGGTGCGCTAACGAGAACGTCGACTGGTCTCCAGAAGTCACCCTCTAGAACAGCGGCGATGACGCGAGCTCTGAAAGTCACGCAAACTAGATGGGATCCTCCCCGTTGGGAGTGTGTCCCAGTGTTCTACTAGCTCACACACACACACTATCACGACGAAGAAGACGAAAGAAGACTTCACACCCATGTATTATGACTACCACTGCTACCAACACCAACACCATACCGCAGCCACGTCCTCGTCGATGCCGAGAATACCTCGGACGAACCAAGCAGCTCGCTAACCCGAGCGCTCCCCGCCCGTCTTAACAAACGCTGGTAACAGAAGTCCAGCAAAATCCGAGCCTCAGATGCAACAGGGTTATAGCATGAGGGCTTGGAAGGGAGCGGCTGGAACCAGGACGCAGTACCCGGATCACACTAACCGGAGGCGTTTTTTTATTCAAATTTTTGTCTTTTACTTACCATCATCGACACCATCAATTGTGCTTTGCTTTCTTTTCTCGACATTTTTTGTCCGGCTTTAGCCGACGAGACGTTGTACAATGATATCCCCGGATCAAACGGAAACCGTTTTATTCGTTTTGCTTTTAGGGGACAGAGGAAAAAGAGACAGGGGGATTCGGAAGGGCAAACTGGGAATGCAGGAAGGGGATATTGGAATACGGATATTCGGAAGGGCTGCTGGCGGAAGGAGGGGAAATGATTCCGAATTCAGGAGACAGGCAGGCATTGAGAGACAGACAGAGAGACAGGGAAAAGAGAGCCATCGGAAGAAGTAAATGTGAACATGATCATATTCATCCACGTGGAACCCAAAGAGTGTACCCAAGAGTGTACCCAAGAGTGGATAGTCGTAGTGTGCATTCGTGACGGCTGGGCTTGTCAGCCAGAAACTCGAACATTGATGAAACAGCGTTGCGATTTGCTTTTAATTCGAGCTAAGACTATGAGCTGGGTAGGGCGGTTGTGGTAATTGAGGCTTGAATTCAGAGAGCCGGACGTGGTCACGACTAGAATCCAATGTATTGTTGACTCCATTAGTAGATGGGGCCTAATGAGGAGCGCTGCTCTTCACATGCATCAAATACGACAGACGACTTGTGAGCAAACCTGAGGAAAATAGACACTGCAAGGGTTATCAATAAGGAAGTGTCAACATCATCGAGTACAGTGCAATCATGGGCAGATAAAGTCGTCACATCACAGTAAGAAGTATTGGAACAAGTATCATCTAGGAGGGATGGATCTATTTTTTTGTCCATGGCTAGACTAACAGCACTATGCCTAGCATGTAGGCCGACGTAGCTAGGAGAAGCAAGAACTCGTTACACCCTCCTCCGGACAATCTCCCAAGTCGAGGTTTGGTATTTTTTATCTTGGTCATTAACAACGCACGCAGCCGATGTATGGTGGCATTCGGCCGCGGCGAATTAGGTGTTTTGTTTTCTGGGTGGTGGGTCGGTAGGTGAGTGTAGAGTCCTGTAAGCGATTTGCATTTACAGGCTGGCATCGACCTTGGCAACGTGGGCCAGGAGGTCGAGGACACGGCGGGAGTAACCCCACTCGTTGTCGTACCAGCTGACCAGCTTGACAAAGTTGTCGTTGAGGGCAATACCGGCCTTGGCATCGAAGATGGAGGAGTTGGGGTTGCCGTTCAAGTCGGAGGAGACAACGTCGTCCTCAGTGTAAGCCAGAACACCTGAAAGAAGCGAGTCAGTATGTAATGTTCATGTCAAGACTATAGATGGATTGGTGCGACTTACCCTTGAGCTCGCCCTCAGCGGCGGCCTTGATGGTGTCCTTGATCTCCTGGTAGGTGGCGCCCTTCTCAATGCGGACAGTCAAGTCGACAACGGAGACGTTGGCGGTAGGGACACGCATGGACATGCCGGTGAGCTTGCCGTTAAGCTCAGGGATGACCTTGCCGACAGCCTTAGCGGCACCGGTGCTGGAGGGGATGATGTTCTGGGCAGCACCACGGCCACCTCGCCAGTCCTTGGAGGAGGGACCATCGACGGTCTTCTGGGTGGCGGTGTAGGAGTGGACGGTGGTCATGAGACCCTCAATGATGGTGTACTTGTCGTTGATGACCTTGGCGAGGGGAGCCAGGCAGTTGGTGGTGCAAGAAGCGTTGGAGATGATGTCGGCGGAACCGTCGTACTTCTCGTGGTTGACACCCATCACGTACATGGGGGCATCGGCAGAGGGAGCAGAGATGACAACCTTCTTGGCGCCACCGACGAGATGGGCCTTGGCCTTGTCGATGGTGGTGAAAACACCAGTGGACTCGACGACGTACTCAGCACCGGCCTCGGCCCAGGGAATGGCAGCGGGGTCGCGCTCGGTGTAGAACTTGACGGTCTTGCCGTTGACAATCAGGTCCTTGCCGTCGTTGGTGACGGTGCCCTTGAAGTTGCCGTGGGAAGAGTCATACTTGAGCATGTACTCCTGTGAGGGGGGGAAATGATTGGTTAGCGTCAAGGATCTTGCCAGGGAGCTTATGCTGGAGCTTGTAATGGAGGCAGTGGAGGGGTATTTGGAGCGGGGGTGGTGGAGGGGTTACAGCGTGGTTGCAATTGCACTCGAGGAGCCATCATGCCACGGGTGACAAGAGGCAACCAGAAGCTTGCACCACCACATGTAAATGAAATGAATATGCGGTCGGGAGTGGCGTGGTGCCAGGTGGCGGGGTGGGAGGTGATGGGTGGTGTGTGGTGTGATGATATGACATGTAGGCAGAAGAGTGGAGGGTCTGGAGAGTCGGAGACGTCGGGATTCGCGTCGATCGGGGTCGAGGCGCGAGAGCTCGTTGGGAGCTCGTTGGGAGATGACTTACAGCGTAGTGAGGCTCAATGAAGGGGTCGTTGACGGCGACGACCTCGATGTTCTCGAGCTCGGCGGCGTTACGGAAGACGATTCGGCCAATGCGACCGAAACCGTTGATGCCGACCTTGATGGGAGCCATGTTGACGATTGTAGGGAGGATGGTAGATCTGGGAGGGAGAAAGAGTTAGATTTCGAGATTGACTTGGTTCAGGGCGAAGACAGATGATGTCGTGGAGGGGCAGAAAAAGCAACGTGAAGAGGTGAGGAGGTGGGGTAATTTATATTCATGATGCTGGCGCTGGGCGATTGCTGGGCTGGGAAGGAGGGGGACCTCGCCGAAAGGAGGGGCAACCCGTGTCATGGCGTTTTGGCGTCTGGCGTCTGGCGTCTGGTGGGCTGGCAACACAGCGCAGCGTAGCGTTGCGTAGCTTGGTCGCCAACAAAACCCAAACAGCAGAAGAGAGTGGCCATTGGGGATTGCGCGGGATGGTGGTGATAAGGGAAGTGAGAGGGGGTGGTGGTGGTGCAGATGGCGGCGATGGGCGAGGGAGAGCGGGAGAATGGCTGCGTCCATCCATCTCTCTTCAGACGAGAGAGAGAGAGAGAGGCAGACACAGACACTCAAGCACTAGCACAGGGCTAGACAGTGACGTACCTGAAGGGATGATTGTTTGGATGGTGAGTTGGTATGAGGAGGGAAGGAAGAAAGAAAGAAGATTTGGACGAGGAGGAGGGGAGAAGAAGTACATATTCCATTTCCACGGCCGGATTATCAGCCAAGGCCAATCGCCCGCTGTTCTCCCGTCACCCCGTCACCCCGTCCCCTCGTCACCCTTGGCCACTCCGTTGCTCCCGTGTCTTGTCGTCTCGTCCCAGCGCCGCCTCAGCCCAGGCGAGGGGGCAGAAAGAGGTGAGGAGGGAGTGGAGTGGAGCTTCGCGCCGGAGGGGGTGTGTGAATGAGAGGAGCAACCTAGCAACGCAACAACCCAGAAACCACAGACCACAGACCACAGACCACGGCGACCACCACGGTGACCACGGCGGCTGGCCCCTCCCCCGGGGCAGAGCGAGGACGATGGATCGGCCGAGGGAGGGAGGGAGGAGGGTGTGTGAGGGTGTGAGGGACATAAACCTGGACCAGGTGAAGCTAAGGCTGCTGTATAATTCTCAGCAGCAATGCTAACACCAGCAGCAACACCAGCCAGCCATCCGGCATGTGCTCCGTATCTTTCAGTGGACTCTCCGCCCTCTCTGCCCTCTCTGCTTCTCTCCTGTTGGGCTGGCAGACGGGTCTCGACCTTGCCTGGACGTGTTACCATTCCGTATTACTCGACAATGGACGGCGTGCAATCTCAACAAGGCAAACGGCGACATCCAACGTTGACATCCAACGTCAACAATCCCGCTCACCCGCTCTGCGCATGGCGTCTAGCTGCCCTTCACCCAGATCAACCGCCCAGGTCAACTCCCTAAACCCGTTCGTGTACCGCGTCCCCTCAATCCGCATACACAAGAAAGGGGGGAGGGCGTGTGAATCCGCTCCGTCGTCATCGCCATTGCCCCTCATCCTCGTCTCGACCGTCTCGTCTTCTCATACAAAAAAATGTACTGACGCGCGCTGCTGCTGCTTGTGCTCTGACATGGCCCTATCCCATCCCATGCAATGCGCCCATGGATTGCCCCTCCTTTGCGAGCCCCGCCCGTCCGGATCCGCTCCAGCCGGTCGGCCGTGGCCAGCCAGGCGTCGAGGGGCGACGGCGACGGCGAAGGCTTTGCAGGGTCGAGCTCCGGGGTGTAATTGAGCATGGGCCAGGTGCCGCGTCTGCCATTGGTGATGGAGGTACACGGGCTTGTAGGAGGGGACGTCGAGGAGGAGCAGGCGAGGGACCTACAGTGGCATGCCTCGTTAGCTTTCCGTTCCCTGTGTATTCTCCGGGGAATAAGAGGACGCAAGGGTCCATGAAATATGCATGCTTGAGTAACGTACCTGTCGGTTGGTGCTGCGCTTGACCCGCTCGGTTCCGTTGTTTGTCTAAAGCTGGGCGTACAGACACGCTTGATGCCGTTCATGATGGCGGTATGCTTGAGCGGGCAACAAATAAATCCTCAGGGGCACGGGAGTCGAGAGGCATCCAAAGGCCTTGACTTGCGAGTCCAAGTAGTCTTGGCTGTGGAGTACAAACACAAGAATGTCGTCGAAAATGCCTTGTATGTTCGTGTGCTTTTCCATCCTCTCTTCCGGCAGCACCGAGTATTGTCTGAGCTTATATCTACATTTTTGCCATCATTATGTTCCCTCCATTCAACCGGCTCCCTCCCGCTGGTTACTTCTCTTTTCAACTTCAAAACCAGGATCCTCTCCAAAATTATCTGTGGAACCGTCCAAGAGGGGAGCAAGGCACACTCATGATTCCCTGTATCCGTGGGTGCTGGGCCTCCGGCTACCCTGTCTGCATCACTTGCCGCCCCCATCCGTTCGCAACTGGCAAGCACCAAACAGATCATCGCACCTCTCGTCAAATAAGAGGACGCCAGTTACATCCACTTTTCCCGTTTTGGCTGAGAGCTGGAACTTGGCTTGCCTCGCGCCCCCAATGGCGGTTGATTTGGGGGCCAAACCATCGGCATGCGCGAGTGACAGGGGTACTAGACCTGTAGCCAAGGTGGATTTTAGCCATGGGTGCTTATCGCCGGTGTCGCCGTGACGCCCAAAAGCCAGCCTTGGCCCAAAAGACCAGAATCAGAATAGGTGAGGTTTAGGGTGGCCCTTAGCTGTAGTTAAAAGCCGTGGTCGGGCAGCCGTACGGACGCTCAACTCGACTGCTTCGATATTATTCGAGCAGCGGTCGTAATTCAACCGGCGTGGTCGTCTCGTTCCGTTCCGGGCCATGGCACGGAGGATGAACAAGCACATAGAACCGAAATCCATAGAACCTCTGTTCCGTGCTCTGTCTTTACTCGTCCTGCTCGAATGCGTCATTGAGATACCGCACGAAAGTCTCCCGAATCCTCTCCGCCGACATGTTGCCCACCGTCTCCAGCCCGATGCCCCCGCGGTTCAGCCCCATGTAGGCCCGTCTCAGCCGCTGCAGTTGTGGCAAACCGACCTTCTTGCCCGCCGGTAGGTCCACCGTAAGGCTATTGTCCCCTTGGGGGCCGCCTGAGCTGCGCGGGATCCGGACCTCATCGATGCCGTCGTCGTCGCGCTGCGCCTCCACAATACGTTTGACAATGTCAGACGTCTCGCGGTCAAGGTTATAAAGGTAGTCGCCGCCCGCGTCGCGCGCGCGCTG
>JAANBB010000759.1:0-11829 GCA_014621425.1 Cylindrodendrum hubeiense | reverse complement strand
GATAGAGGTGTAGGGTATGTGCTATATAGACTCTAGGGTAGGTCTTAATAGGCTATGCTATTAGGTGGGTTGGTGTGTTGGCTGATGTAAATGTTCAAGTGAGTAGGTTGAATAGTTAAAATGTTGGATATTTGAAAATAACCTTATTGAAATTAATCAAAGGCAGGCTTAGCCAGTCAAGCCGGGCCGCCCACCACCGCAAGGGATAGCACACTGCATCGAGACTCTTTCTTTTTAACTTCTTCACTTTTCTGTGCAATTTAATTTTATTCTACTATCAGTGCAGTTTCATTTTTCATATATCACCCCGCTACTAATAGCCTATACTCTCGAGTTAGTGGAAAGGAATTGTGGTATAATTGTATGTTAGGGCCAGTAGACATGCTGGAGCTTTATTGACAGCAAGGGGCTGTGACTGGCTTAGTTACTGAAGCGGCGGGGATTTCCGCATTGGGCAAGCAGGGCCGGAGATGTGGGGTCGCTCGGGAGGGCGGATAAAAGGGAAGGTCTCTGACCTGAGACCTTGAGCATCATCAAGTATCACCACACAAGAATTATCTTCTGACAGGTTAGCTTGGTGAAGGGACGAGACCTTCCCTAGCCCTCCTAGCAGAGCCTGTTTTAAAATTCTGCATTAGCTGTATTAATTTGCATTTCTTCCCCGATTTTTCTCTGCTGTTAGTCGCCCCCGAGTCTTTGTCGTCGGGATTTACATCACTTCCATCACGGTTTTCAACGCCTTGCCAACGCGAAGACCATCTTTCTTTCAGCCCAAGCACCTCATTAGATGCTTTTCTTCCCTTTGAACCAAGAGCCAAGAAGTCAAAGCCAATAGCTCCAGCTGTGGCCTACGCACATACCTGACCCACGGAGACTTGCTGCCGACACTTGACAGAGGATTTTCCATGGCAGGGCATTTACTTGGTGTTGGGCTACGACGCCTTTTTCAGCCGCTTTAGTACTTGCTACTTAAAGGTGTCCAAGCTGCCAATTATCTTTGACTGGACTTCTTTCTTATTTCCCAAGCCGTCGCAGCAGCTGGTTTCACTCCTTTACATTCCTTCCCCCGTGACGCTTTTAGAACTGTCATGGCCCATGTTACGGACAGGCGGACGGGACTGGCAGCATATGTACCCACAACCTTTGTCTAATCATAAATGTATTGCACGATTTACAGGAACTTGCGATTCACCTTGTATGTAGTGTCATGGCTCATGTCACCGGACAGGCGGTCAAGACTGGCAGTATTACGTACCCACGGATCTCAACCAATTATGGTTGGATTGTTGGATCGATATCACGATCCAGCGATCCAACAGGATATATATAATCACTAAGAAGACTTGATGGCACTAGCCACCCGGCCTCCTTAGTTATCAATACAACTTGGTTACCTCAATCTGCTCAGCTCGCTACGCTCACTGATTAACTTTTATCTAACCTAACAACCTCGCGTCCAACACTTAGTAAATAACGTCACTGCCGCTCTGCTCAACTAGACCCTTCAGCCTTTCGCAGATACAACCGCCTTGCCACCTACCCTATATCATATATAGAGTGATAGTAAGCACAACCGTTACAAGAACCATTCCATCAGGTGCTTCCCGTATCCCATTTTCCCGGAAAACAGGTGGTTTCTTCTTCTTCTCCTTTTCCCTCCTTTTCCTGTCTGCACCCGTGACCTGGCACGTGACCTTGGCACGTGCCTGACATCACGTGCCTCTGCCAACACATCGCAACTGCTGCGTAATGCGAATAGTTGCAAACATCGCTTGACAACTCAGTCCGTGGCACGCAAGCCGATTGAAGCAAACAGCTTGCTATGTTGTGATGCACGAGATGGAATCAGAAGGAACGGGATAGATTGATTGAATCGGAAATTGCTGTTGACTACAAAAGGGAGCTTTTCTTCCTGCCATCAGGGCTCCTTAAGCTTCCTATGAAATCAGAACCTATTGAGTTAACTATCTCTTTGCAACTTGACTGTAGCAGCGGCGTTGCTGTACCAACTTCACCTTCGCATCTCAGTTGCCCAGTCAACCTGACCTTCCGTAGCTTCACATTTCCTGTTACAGGGGTCGTCACAATAGGTCTGCACTCAGAGAGATGCATCGGTGGTCAATTCAAGCTGCTAGCAGTATCCGCACAGCTAAATACAGTGGTGGCATTCCCATCAGCCCTAACCGGCCCCATCTGATAGTCCGGCATCGGGCTTGATGCTTTGTGGGTCCCCCACGTGACCTTGTGGCTCGCAACATTTCCCTCTAGTTACCCTATAGCGTGGGTGTGGTCCACAGTGAGGTAATATCCCCACCAACAAAACAGGGGAAGGCGCAGCGGGCCGGCAGCGCCCGGCCGCACGCACAAAGGAGCCTTGAGGAACCCAGCTACCTGTGTCTAGCTCTAGGGTAGGTTTTCCAAAAAAGAGAAAAAAAAACAGTATGAGATCAGACCAGTTAGATTGATAGCAGTAAGTAATCAGAAGTGAGATAAAGATAGGAGAAGAAGATATAGAATCAATTTATTCACCTAAATAGATAATAATATAATACAAGAATAATAGGAGACTTAATTACATACATTACCCTATATCCTATTCAGTCCCGGCTATCTTGTTGGGTATCGGTTCCTTAGGTTACGGTTCGTCATATCAGATGACGATCCGGCGCGGCTCGAGGCTGTAGCTGTAGTCGTGTGCGAGGAAGTCGAGGGCTCGTTGGGGTCGTTATCACCCACCATCTTCACGATCTGTGGCTCGTCGTCTGAGGTGTTGGAGGTAAAGCTAGGGCTCGGCGAGGTCGGCTTCCGCGGGGGCTGCGGCCTAGGCTTCTTGGACGGGGTCTCGGGTCCGTCAGCAGCCAGGGCCCTCTTTACAGAAGTCGAGGCCTCGGGCGCTTCAACGGCTGTTAATACCGCCTTCTTTACTGAGATTGGCGTCTGAAGCTGCTTTGGGTCGGCTGGCTTGGTCTTGGCTGGCTGCTGGGGCTCGGCGGGTTGCTTTCCTTTCGCCCTTGCCTTGGGAGGTGTCAGGAAGAGGGCTTTGGCATCTATGTAGGCCATCGAGGCCGGGGTCGTTATCTCGGATAGGGCCTTGGCTTTAGTCGGGGTCTTGGGCACAGTTGCGGCTGCCCCAGAAGGTCGGGGCCCAAAGGTCCAGGTGTCCGGCACAACGATGAAGACGTAGTCTTGTTCCAGGTCGGGCGGCTGGGCCATCAGGCCGTGCCGTAAGAGGCCAGCGACCTTGCCAGTGCAGGTGAACGTGGTGCCGGGCGTAAATTGGGAATCGGCCCTCTCTGTCATCTTCTTGCACAGCAAGGTCCAGGGATTTGCATTGATAGGGAAGATGACGAAGACTAGGAAGCCGTGGAAGCCCTTAAATGGTGTTTGGTCGGGCTTGCCGGGGGCTACGTAGGTCGATAGCTGCACAAAGCCACAGCATCGTAGCTGGCGGTCGTCAAAGGTGGGCAGGCTGTCTTTAACAAGAAGGTTGTCGCCGGAGCCGGCGACGGGGCCGGTAAAGCTAACGCTAGGCGGGCAGGTCGGGAACTCGCTGGTCGTGCCAAGGGTACGGGGTGCTATGCTAGAACGCAAGGATCTCTCAGCTTTATAGGGGTTAGCAGACGGCAGAAGGTACGTACGGCTGGTAGCCCTGGTCCCGTATCATGATAATAGGGATCGTATACTCCATCAGGTCGGTCGCGCCTTCGCCAGCGTCGACTTCCCAGGTCAGGGCATATGGGTGGACACGGCCCTGTATCCAGAACCACTCGTTAGCCCATTCGGCAGGGACGACTTGGTGGCCGTAGATGGCGATGTTAAGGCTAAAGAAGAGGCAGGTCGGATCTGGGTGGCTGTGGGTGCCGCTATCGCCGTCAGTGCTGCACAGGGATGAGTACTCGGGCGTTGCCAGCCACGGCAGCGGCGGCAGGAACACGCGGCCGATGGTCTCGACGTTCAGGCCTTTGATGTAGTGGCGATCGGAGGCGCTGAGCCGGTTCGGGCTGTGGGGCTGTACCAGGGCCGATATGCTCATATCGCTGCCGAGGTTCTTCTGTGTCTCTTGGGGCTTGCGAGGTGTCATGGTCATAGGTGGTGGGGGTAGTTATTTGGGACTATGAGAGATCTGTTGGTGAGGGTATGGCTAGCGGAGCCTGGGTGCCGGAGGAAAGGAGGGTTTAAGTAGACTGGGCGGGCTTAAGCTGTTAATGGCAAGGATGGCAAGGATGAGAGTGTATCGTGTTAAGCTGTATCATTATGAGAGCGGTGGCGCTGTTCATCGCACTGTAGGCTGGGAGATCGTCATCGTCCTTGCGGGGGTTGTTACATCGCAGGGGGTATTGCCTCGAGACGGGTTGCTAGCCAGCTTGCGAGACGGGCTGCGAGACGGGCTGCGAGACGGGCTGCGAGACGGGCTGCGAGACGGTCTGCGAGACGGTCTGTGAGACAGGGCGTTATTCGGAATAATAGGAGGCTTGCCAGCAGATTGGAGATTGGTAAGGGCCAGAGGGCAGTAAGCGCTGGTGTATAGAAAAAGAAAAGACAGTCTTATCGAGGGTGGTCAGCAAGATCAAAAGCAATAATATTAATCTTAGAAGATAATATAGAGAACGGGCTCGGGCACAAAGATCAATACCTATTCATTATAAAGATCAACTAAAAATGTCAGATACAGAGCCGAATCCTAAGCGTATAAAGATAACAGGGCCTTTGTCTCTAAAGGCAAGATGGTCTGAACACCAGGTCCGGTTAATCCAAGATCTAGGTCTCCGGACCTTTGATGATACTATCAAATCAACAGCCGAGATAGTAGGGCCTGGAAAGAGGGGTAAAGATAGCCGAACCGGATCGGATTTGCCTGGCCCGGCAGAGTGTGTACAGCAGCCGGCTGCTAATGAATTAGCATACGAGAGGAATAGGATAATAACACCTAGATTGGAGATAGTAGGCGATCACCAAGAAGTTCAGAAGGCAATACCAGTAGTTCAACGATTTACATTCAAGCAGCCTTTGGAGCCTAAGCAGCTGCGAAAGATCGAGCCAAGCCAGGAGCGAAGATTTGAACCAAGCCAGCAGCAGCAGAGATTTGAACCAAGCCAGCAGCAGCAAAGATTCGAGCTTCGACCAGCAGAATCATCTAGCCAGCAGCCAAGACTAAAGCTTAGGTTAGCAGTCGATATAGCAGTCGAATCCATCAACGAGACAGTAAGATCTGGGGATGATTTGATTGCTGACTCGGCTGTACAGCCGACCACAAGGTCGGGCAGGAAGCACAGTCGGGTGGAGAAAATGGGCGACATCCGTGCCCGTATCCAGCAGCAGGCGGCCAAGAGTCGGGCTAACCGATTTGGAGATGCCGATAGACCGGTACCAGTACGTATAGATAAGCGACAGCGGAAGAAGGCGGCAGTCACATCTATTCCAGCTGGTACGGAGTCTGTAGAGAAGCAGGCCGACGAGCTAGCAGCTTGCTTGCAGGTGCTAGACGATGATTTCACTGAGCGGGAGACGATGTCATATAGCCAGGCTTGGTGCGAGCCGGTCCCTCGATCTCGGGTGATAGATGCGGTGATGGGATTCTATCAGGCGTTTCACGAGCCGGACTCGATGCCTCTATTGACCTGTGTAGTGTGCTATCGGAAGTCAAGCCGGGCTGAACTACAGGAGGTAACGAGAGCCGAGTGGGAAGCTGGGGCTGCTGGTAGGGGCCGCTATAGCCCATATACGTGTGCGGCCTGTTTCCCAGAAGGTGGTTCTGTATTGTGTTGTGCGGAGTGCGTTTGCCAACTGAGGTCACAGGCGAGGTCTCGGGCTGCCTTTATCCACGAGGGTCTTGGTTGCGAGCATGTATTCCCTACAGAGCTGGAGGGGCTGTCGTTGATCGAAGAGAAATTAATCGGGCTCTGTTCGCATTTCGGCTTCCTGGCCCGGGTCAGCATGCCGGGCGCGATAAAGCAGAACACTGGGTACGCTCGGCACGTAAAGGGGCACATTACGGTCTTCCCTAACAATATCGAAGACGTGACGACAAAGGTACTACCACACCCACTGATCAAGATGCTAGATGAGATCCACGTCTCGTGGCACGGACCGGAAAAGCCAACGCCGGCAGATCTATCAAAGCTGCTATCGGTACGGCGTCGGGTGGTCGAGCGGGCGCTCTTATGGCTGAAGGCTTGCAATCCCCTCTATGCCGATGTGCGGATCGACGAGGCCGAGCTAGGCAGCTGGGAGGAGCCAACGCACGGAGTACCTAGGACCGTGTATGATCGGATAATCCGCGATGAACCATCGGCCTGGGAGGTGGCCCGGACAGCCCAGATCGTGCCGCCTAGTGAGCGCGGGCTAGGAGGCCAGGGAGGGGCCACAGAGCCGGAGATTGCAGATATCGTATCGGAACTAGAGACCGGACCTGCTAAGGGGTCTGATATAGAAGGTGTGATAGAGTCTTGGACGGAGGCTTCGAGAGACGAGGCGGAAGCTGCTGGCGCTGGAGGCTTTATCGACGAGATCTCAGTGTCGGGTATGTTCTCTCTGGATGCCGGGCCAGGTGGTTCTGATAGCGATAAACTGCAATTTCTGGTGGACCGGGTCAGGGCTAACGATTTAGATGGCTTGGCCGAGGTTGATGGTAGTAGTGGGAGCCGTTACTCTACCAGAGGCTATGACCCTAGGGCTAGCGAGGGACATTTCTCCACATCTGCAACGGTCTCGTCGTTAGATACTGCTAATCGTGATAAGACAAGGCCCTATGTGCATCTTAGCCGCGGTGGCAGATTTGCTGACCTGAACGATCTATGGTTCTGGGCTAAGACGTTCCCTACGCTGTTTCCGTTTGGCCTCGGAGGGCCACGCTGCAGGGAAGAGTCAGGCTCTGATGTGTGGCAGCGGCGGCGGCGGCAGCAGCGGCAGCAGCAGCAGCAGGAACAGTATGAGGTAGAGGGTATAGCAGCTGGGCAGGCTAGATCCGCAGACGAAGACGCTGTCGAGAGCACGAGGCCTAGTAATATGGGCCTGCGGGCATGGGCGAATGTGGTATTGCAGCGACACGGCGGCCGATTTGCTAGCCACCAGGCCTTTGCGTTCCTCGTGTTTAATATCGATGTGCGGTCGCGGAATAGGGCCGTGAGCATGATAAGTGTAAAGCGGCCGAGCTTCGCCAAGGTCGAGAGAGTCGTGCAGTCGTTAACGCAGGGACAGCTAGAGTCAGCCAAGACAGAGCTTGAATCGGCTAGCCGGACCACAGACCCTGACATCAACCAGCTACTGCGGAGCCTATCCCTCTATGGCCAGCGGCAGCCGATGTCTCGTGAGGCTCGGCTAAGCCTGAGGAAGAAGATTAAATCGATGATGCTCAGGTTCGGGATCCCAGGTATCTGGTTTACGCTAAATCCGAACGACATCACGAACCCAGTAAAGTTGCAGCTCGCAGCTTTCCGTCAGCGGGATCCGGAGGCGGCAGAGGCTTTGCTGCAGAGCCTTGACGGGGCATTTAAGCGGATTCGGCTTGCCATCTCGGATCCGTTGAGCTCGGCGATTTTCTTCTATAGGGAGATCGGGGGCTTCTTTGAGCATTATGTCCGTACTGGAAAGAAGTCGGTCTTCGGCTGTATCGGCCAGTATTTCGCAGCTGTCGAGACGAACGAGCGTGGGGCCCTACACCTTCACGGGCTTATGTGGCACAAGGGCAACCTGGACCTGATGTCGTCTATCGTTGAAGTTGGTGCTGTAGTAGCAGACGAGGCAGCAGCTGCTGCGTATCGGGATCGGATCTTAAGCTATGTCGATAGCGTATTCGTAGAGGTATGTGATCGTGGCTGTGCTAGGTCGGGAATTAACAAAGGTTAGCTGGCTAGCTAATATTGTCTTGGTGATAATTTTAGGATTTTGATGAATCGAGCTTCCGGGCAGTACGTGCCGAGCGTTCAGGTATGCCTAGCGTGGCAGAGATCATGACGAACCGGGATCAGCTAAGGGCTAGGTTTGACGAGGAGGCCAACTTCTGCGCCGGGACGTCTCAAATACACACGCACAGCCCGACCTGCGTAAAGTATTCTGTCGGCAGGCTTCGCGGCAGCGAGCATTCCTGCCGATTCAAGGCGCCATGGAGCTTAGTGGAGAAGACGATGTTCACGACAGACGGGGTCTTACGGCTGCAGCGGTCACATCGCATGATCAATCGATGGAATAAGGCCATTGCGATAGGGCTACGGCACAACCACGACATCTCTTTTATCGGCACGCAGAGTAAGACGATGTCGCTGGTGTATTATCTGACGAACTATACGACCAAGGTCGAAGACCCCGTGTGGAAGAGGGCGGCCGTTACCGCAGAGCTGCTGCCGACCTTCCAGCAAGCAGCTGAGCCGGCTGGGGCGACATCAGCGGGCAAGGAAAATAGGGCGCGGCAGTTCTTAATGAGGGTGGCGAATCGTATCTTTACGGATCGGGCTTTATCTCACGTCGAAGTGATTGCGAACCTGATGGGATATCCGAGCGACTTTTCAAGCGTCACACAGTGGTCATACGTGAATGTGACCTTGCTGTACTGGTACGTCTTTCGTCGCTGGCCGTATCTCAGACGGGCCCGGGATAGCAACGGCGACGGAGACAGCGATCGTGACGATGACGGCAGTCATAGGGATGTAAATGAGGAAGCTGGAGGCCCGGCTGAGGTTGTCATGCTCGGCTATGGTGGCAGAAGGCTGTCGTTTTTCGATGCCTATCTCCACCGCGGTCCGATCCTGCGAGAGGTTTGCTTCTATGATTACGTATCGCTTGTGCAGGTACAGAGGGCTGAAGCCTGCCGTGGGTCCCGTATCTATATCCCACTGGATCCATCGTGGCTACCGGGACTCGGTTGGGTACAGGTCTTGAGACGGCCTGGTCAGGCGGCTGTTGTGTGTTTCGATGGGTTCTTAGATATGGAATTCAGCTTCGACCAAGAGCAAGGTTACTATAGAAGGTAAGATCTTTACTATAGGATTAGCCCGGACCGTCTTGGTCAGCTAGTGTATATGGGCTATAATTATGCTAATATTAGTAGGGCTACTGTACAACATCTCGGCCTTTTCGTTCCGTGGGAGTCTTTCCTTAGCGATAGCGACAGCGATAGTGGTCCGGATATCAATTGTATATGGGATTCTTGGAAGGCCCGGATGGGACCACGATTAACGAATATCGTGGATAATATACAGCTGCTGAAGCGGTCAGCGGAAGACGCTAAGCGTGATGCGAAGCAGTGGGCTGCGATGGGCGAGGGTCCCTGGGTCGGAGACGACGCTGAGGGTGATGGCACTATTGCGACTGATTTCGGCGATGATGACAGGCAGCTTTGTCGAACATATCGAGCTGGTACGGCTGGTGATATCGAACGGCTGATCGGCGTATTCAGGGGAGCTGCAGGGCCGAGCCAGATCACAAAGGGGTCGGGGCTGCTGCTCGACATGCTACAGCAGCTACGCCGGTTCCAGGCAGAAGCGGCTGATGCTGATGCCGATACAGACAGCGACAGTATCGCAGTAGCACTGCTGACGATAGAAGGTAATGGCGATATGTCGGTGCCTCAAGGGCTGGCCGATCTGCCGCAGCAGGGCCAGCTGAAATCGATCAAATCGCAGCAGAATAGCATATCTCGCGAGATCGAGCGGCGCATTCAGGGCATCCAGGGAAGCTCTAGCGAGACCGGGGCTTCTGGAGCGGGAGCTGCTCTAGCTATAGCCGGTGCCAATAGCGAAGTTGATGGGTTCGGCAGTCAAGGGGCCCGCCTGAGCGACGCAGAGCTGAGGGCAATAGATGGGCCCAGTGCCACAGTATGCTTCGCGCCCTCGATGTCTTTCCTTGCTATCGGTCAGCGGCTCGCCGAGGTCTTCACGTTAAATCATCGCCAGCGGATTGCGTTCCTACTGATCTGTCGCCAGCTCGATGCAGTAGAGGCCGCCGAGGCCGCCCGTCAGAGTGAGGGAAGTGAGGGGACTGCCGCCGCCGCCGCCGCTGCCACGGACGACAGCAGCAATGAAAATGCCGGCTCCGGCACGACTAGGCCGAGCAACCAGCCTCCACAGCTCTGCGAGTTCGTCGGCGGCGAGGGCGGCACGGGCAAGTCCCGGGTCATAGAGGCGATCGCGGCCCTGTTCGAAGGCAAAGGCGCCGCCCATCGGCTGTTAGTTACCGCGACGTCGGGCACAGCCGCGGCACGCATCAACGGCGTGACGATCCACTCGGCCTGCCGCTTCAGCAAGGACCAGTCCCGCGCCCGCCGCAGCGCCGACGCCGAGTCCGAGGCTTTTCGGTCGTCGCAGCGCCAGGTCGACGGCGCCACGCAGATAGACTGGCGCGAGAAATGGCTGCTTATCGTCGACGAGGTTAGCATGCTCGGGGCCAGGACCCTCTATAACGTCAACGAGCAGCTATGCCGGCTCCGCGGCTGCGCAGACGATTTCGGCGGCGTGCCGCTGGTGCTCTTCTCAGGCGACTTCCACCAGTTCCGCCCCGTGCAGGAGCGGTCGATGCTAATTCCGAGCCACCTGGTGGCGTGGGGTAACACAATGAGCGGATTCACGGCTGAGCAGCGGCACCAGCACGACCGCGCCCACGCGCTATGGCTGAAGTTCACTACCGTCATCCTCCTTGACGAGCAGGTCCGCGCGGCAGGCGATCCAGACTTACTACGGCTGCTGAGGCGCGTGCGCCAGGGCATCCAAGACGCTTCCGATGTCAACTTCCTGAACGCGCGCTGCTTCCGCGAGGGCCGGCCCATTCCGTGGGAGTCTGGCGTGACGGTCGTGACGCCGCTGAATAGGAACCGCTGGAACCTCAACCTAGAGGCGACCCTGGCCTTCCAGCACAATCGGAAGACATACGCACCGGTGCGCCTCTTCTTATCGGAGCATCGCTGGCTCGATGGGGCACCGTCAGAAGAGGAAGCGGCCGCGATGCTCGCCATCGGCGACGATAGCGCCGTGCCCGTGCCGGCGCTTTTCATGTACGTGCCGGGCATGCCGGTCGTGGTCAACCAGAACATCCACCAGGGCCTCAAGCTCGTCAACGGCGCCAGCTACACAGCCGTGGGCGTCGTGCCTAACGAGGCCGCCTTTCCGGGTCGCTGGGTATCGCCCGACGCGCTGGTCCACTTCGGCCCGCCCGCCGGCCTGCTGCTGTCTTCCGAGGCCACGGCGACCTTTGCCTTCGTAGGCATGCCGCCCGGCACCATCCTGCTAACGCCCCTATCCACAAAGATCAGCCGCAGCGTGACCAGGCGGCCGTGGCAGCAGCACGACGTCTCACGGCGCGGCCTGCCTTGCACAGCGGCCTTCGCCTGCACCGACTACAAGGTCCAGGGCCGCACGCTCGCGCGCGTCGCCCTCGAGCTCCGGGGCACGAGGACGGCGAGGGTCAACGGCGAGACTATGCCTGGGTATTGCGACCCTTATAGCCTGTACGTACAGCTATCGCGATGCCCCACCCTCGACGGTATCACGCTGCTGTCAAAGGTCCGGATGGGTGATATGGTAGGGAACACGATCCCCGGCGACATGATGGCAGCCGAAGAGAGGCTTCAGCAGCTGTGTCAGGAGACGATAGAAGCTGCCGAGGCTAGTGGGCTCTTGCTATAATAGGGGATCAATCAACATCGGGAGACGTTACTTTACGGAGGTACTAGCATGATACGGGACAGGCATTACGGGACCGGTTCTACGGGCCGGGGCGGCACGGGGTATAGGGTGGGGCAGATAATAATCACATGATATTCACGTGACTTAGAGAGCCAATTAGAAGCTCAGGATTCAACCAATTAGATGACTAGCATTGGACGAATTAGAAGCTGAGATG
>JAANBB010000758.1:0-11849 GCA_014621425.1 Cylindrodendrum hubeiense | reverse complement strand
CTCACGCCCACGCACGCCCTCAAGCCGCGCCCCCTCCTCCATCCCAGTCTATCCCCACTGGCATGCACGCCCTCTCTGGCTAGTCTTGTCCTTCCCAGCCCATCTCAGCGGACGCAACAGACCTGGGCGGCTATCTTCATGCACGACAGTTCAAGTACCTGGGCCTGGTCTTTGCTTGCCTTGCCTTGTCCATCCTGCACCCGTGGCACTGCAAGCCAGTACGCCCCTGGGCCTGGGGCTCATGTTCTTCCTCCTCCCCCCGGTCTCTCTTGGCCCCCTGGTCATGTTCCGGACCAGGGCACCCCTCTGTTCTTCGATCCCTGTGGGCTTGCTAATATCCTTACTCTCAAGAAGGTTCAGGTACTTCCATCGGCCGCGCTCTCTGTTGTCGACTACCCTGCGACCTGCTGCCCGGATGAGATCCACTGCTTCTCACCTCCAACTACCATTTATACAAAGAGGCCGGCCGTCTGCGTCCGTCTGCGTCCCCCACAAGGCTCTCTCTCCTCAACTCGTCTTCTTCCCCTGGGCCTCACTCAACGGACACACTTGGGTCTTCAAACACGGTCGCGGCCAGGAAAGGCTGATTCCTCCTTGATCTCTCCATCCTCTATCTGCCTTGTCGACTTTGCTTCCCATCTTTGAGCAGCCCGTCTTGGTCCATAAATGCGCCAGTCTGAGACAGAATCTCCCACCCGCCGCCACGACCTCAACGACTGTCAAACACTTCCTGTCAAAGCATTCTGTCCCACCACCCCACTCCCTCCACGACATACTTGGACGTTAACAGTCCGCGATCCCGCCCCAAAGTTCACATGACAATGGTCGAGCAGCAGTATCTTGCCCAAGGTCTTGCCCACACGGACGATCTTTCGGGAGCCAACAACCTGTCCGACGGAGGACCAACAGCCGCCGGAGCACCGCCAGCTTCTGCCTACCCAGACTTGACCCCCTACGGAGCAGTAAGTTCTCTTTAAAAGGATGAGCAATGCGCCTCTCCTTGATCTCTAGTGGCAGTAGCAACGGCCCGACTCACAACCAACTCACAGGTCTCTACTTCTCCTTTCAGCCTGCCAGGCCAGTGCGATCCGAATCTCCTGACTCCCATCTCTACTGCAGCGGGATCTCCCCCCTTGCACCAAGCTCGCAAACTGGTTTCCCAGTACCCCCCACCTCCAAGCACTCCCGGCGCTCAGCAGCCTACTCCCCCAGGGAGTTCCAAGATGTATCACCAAGCGCAGTGGGGACAATTCGACATGAACGGCCAGTCCAGCCAAACGAGCTCGCCCATGGCTCACCAAGCACCGGTAGCTCCAGAGTATATGGAAGCTACCTACCTCTCTGACGAACGCCGAACTCCAGGGCCTCCTAACCACTACCTGGGCGCCTTTGGAGTCTCGGATGGCCCAGAGCCGAACCAGATGCACACACCCTACTACATGGGCATGGGACATCCAGTCGATCCCCAGCACCAGCTCATGCTTCGAGACGACCACCATATGCCGATGGGCGTGCATCACCGGGAGATGCCAAACGCTCCCCTCCTGAGCGAGCCTCACCCATCCCAGTTTCGGCCAGCACGCCGACCCAGCCCTGAAGAGCACCTAGCACAACTCCCCGCCGACGGACCTCGCTCCGGCAACGGCTCTCCTCGCAGACGTCCAGTTTCAGCAGCCTCAGGACGGGTCAAGAAGCGACCAGCCAAGTCCCGAGGACAGCCAAGAAACACCGTGATGGATGACCCTCTCGAAGAACACAAGAACTGCTTCGGACAGGAGGTCCCCCCCACCCTGAAGAGCAACTGCCCCGATGAGGAGCGTTGTATCTTTGAATCTCGCTGGGAACACCGCCACCAGAAAGGCCAAGACATGTGGGAAAGCATCCAAAGCGACTTCAGGAATAAGTTCCACAAGTGTCCAGGAAAGGAGATGCTGCAGATGAAGTTCAAGCGTGGTCGTTCCAAGTACATTGAATGGATTGGCAAAGATGTAAGTCGCCCCAAACCGCACCCAGCAAAGCATAGCATACTAATCAAGATTCACATTTTAGGAGGACCTACTTCGCGAAGCCTGGATCAGAGTCGAGAAGAATCGCTACCAAGCGATCCTTGAGACCTTCGTCGAACTGGGAGGCTCCCGCAATATGCGCCTGAACCCGAGCGACATTGAGATCAAGGTCGTCAACGACCTGAAGCTTGAAGAGGGGCTATACATGGATTCTCACGGCGATGCTAACATCCGCCGACGCCGCAAATCCACATCGGCAAGAAAGCGAACAAATACACGTGGCGTTGACGAAGCCCTGAGCGACGAGATGATGAGCGTCAGCTCGCACAACACACACGAAGACGACGTAATCAACCAGGTCCACAACCGCCGGGACGTCAAGCTAGAGGACGAGTCGTCCGCGGGTCCTAACGACATGATGGATATCCAAATGTGGGAACAGTCGGGTGTGATGCACCCACGAAATGAGCCCATGTCTCGCCAGGCATGCGAGCAGTTGATGAGGTTAAGCCCAGCAGCTCCACAATACGGTCGACGTCGGGCATCTTAGGCAAGGGTTTCATGGCGCAAGGTGGAATTGGTAGTTGGGAGGGTTATTTGGTTTCTGGGATACCGTTTTAGATATTGCTTCATCTTCTCGTCGAAGAGCTCACACTCCTTTTTTGTCATCAAAAATTCCCCGTCTTTTGAGATCAGATTCGCTGTACACGAGGACTCCTTCATTATACCCCAAAGAAATCGCAATGTTTTTTTTCAGCCAAGTTCGCAAACATTTTCTGGTTCTTCCCAGTTCTTCCTGGCACTCGTGACTCCTCTCTGCAGTCCAGCAGGCAGATAGGCAGGCAGGCAAGTAGGCAAGAAAGTAGGATCATCATTGATCGAAACCTGTACCATACCGGTCACCGGGTAACCTGGGCGACTTTGTTCAGCTCGACCCGACAGTCTGTCACCGCACTGCCTGGTCGTGTTTCAAGGAGGAGGCTATGGAATGTACGGATTCTCCCACAGCCAGGCCGTAAATGCGGCCACCTGTAGACGGCCACATGGCCGGCCCTCCATCAGGACTTCTTGCAGCGCATTGCCCCTCCGGCGGTGGGCCGAGCACCAAGCTGTACGAACCTCTCCGTCGGCACGTGGAAAGTCAAGTGACCGAGAGTGGCTTCATTCAAAGTCTGGGGTCAACAATAGGCGCACGGTTTGGGGGCCGCCAGATTGGCGATCCTGAGCTTTGCTCTATGGCGTGTTGTGACAAAGCAGGGGGCCGGAAAAGGGGCAGACACGGCACAGGGTGTGCGGCATTGCTTGAGACAATTCATCCTCGGCATGAGGGCTTGCGTGTTCGTAAATATCTGCGGTCCCGACAGTCTGGAAAATTGCGCTTCAAGTAATTTGGTTTTCCTGCGACACGCATGCAGCTTGGACAAGGATGTGTGGTTGCTATTGAAGCCGGGAGGGTGTCGAGACAAGCTTGATGGGGTCGCTCTGAGTCTAAACTAGTGGACCCGTCGGCCGATGCCCTAGTCGGCTGCCAGGGATCATGCCTTAGACTCCGATGCAGATCACGCCGTTGACAGTTCGGCAATGGTTTGGGCGTCGTGCGCGCTGGAGCGTCCAGGGCCGCCCGGCCGCCCGCCCGAGTTTCCGCGCGGCTTCAACCTTCCCTCTAACGCCATCGGTAGTGGACGAGGCTAACGGCGAAATAAAAGGGGAGCTGTGTGTGCTAAGGTTGCTCCGATAATTAGCGTGGGCGCGAGGTGATTGTGCTGTGTTCCGTGTCTGGAGTTTGGATGGTGTAAAATGTGCGTGTGGGGGGGCCAGCTAGACAGAATAGATCGTCTCACAATAGAACCGGGCCCTCGATTGTTCCCTCGAATGCGGAGGAAAGCCACCAGTGCGCGGGCTAGCCCAAGAGAAGGAGGCGCATCGTGAGCAATCCTTCTCTCGCAGGCCAAGCCGCGCCAGCGTATGTCGCCAGTCATCCCCGAGGGTCTAGAGTGGGCAGAACTGCCGCCCTGATTAGTCGTGCTGCCCAAGCGTTCTGGTGCTGAATTCCGCTGCGCCACGGCCAGGTAGGTTTCAGCGCAATGCAGCCTGTCGTCGTATCATTGACGACTTATGTGGGCAGGAAAAAATAGGTCAACCAAACCACCGGGACAGAGTGGAAATCTTTCGGCAAATGAGGTCGGCGTGTTAACCGACTTCGGAATTCCGAAGCGAACACTTTTGCCAGCCCCCGAGGCCAAGATTTTGCCATTTTAGACCGACAATACCGAGTTTCGAGGTGGTCGCTGTTGTGGGCATGTCGTTGGAAATGCGCTCCTATAGTCGTAGTTGCTTTTGCGAGTGCCACCAGCCACAGTCAGGCAGCAGGTCGCAGCGAGACTCAGCCCTACCCGTGCAAGTAGACAAGCGGAGATCAGGACGTGGGATCCGATGTCGTGACACATGACGCGAAGCAACGACGCACGCGTAACTCGGGGCTAGTGCTTCGTAGTTCATTCGCCTAGCTAAACAAGAGTGGTCTTAGATAGTTCAACTCGGACCATCAACAACTCGGCCATGCCGATGGAGGCAATCTTGAGTCCCAAGTGTGGCAATAGCATTGGGCCTTGTCTGAGACTGGCGCGCTAAGACCGCCTCCAGCACCTTGACAATGAAGCGCCTCAACGCTCTGGCACGTTTTCCTGATTGGCGTGGGGGAACACAGTCGCTGCCACTGCGTCATCAACCATCCACGGCAATTGAGTTAGCGGATGTGAATGGTGAGGGAGGGTCTCCCCGACCGAACAGAATGCTGAGGTGTGCGCATAGACACCCTTTGCAGGTCTTCAGGCCCCGCAAGTAGAGTAACTGAACGGTAGCGGTCAGCTGGCCTGATTTTCTTCTATCGTCGCAATCCATCACCTGCGGGCGATACGAGCGGCATTCGAGCCAAGACGTCGGTGATCTAGTTTGGAAATCCCTTGACCTGTTGGTTTGACCGTTTGACGCCAGAAGCCGAGAAGAGCGGGTGACGGCAGGCATTCCCCAGAGAGGGCAATGCAAGGTCGGAAATAGAAACAAGTCGATAAAGCTGTCACTGCCGCAACAGCCGACGCCTCGTTGAAGGTGACGGAGACCTTGCTGGGATGGTCAAGATCACTGTGAATAGACAGCGGATGCCAGCTGGCAAGTGACATAATAGTGGTTCAAAATCCGGGGCCGTGTGTCATATTTGATCATAATTCACCACCAGCTATTGTGATTGGTACATGCGAATGCTCGGGATTCCGTCGACGGGGCCTCATGCTGTGATTCGATGAAGCGAGTCCAGCCATCCTGGATCAAACAGGCAAGTTGAGTCTGATTATGAAAATATAACAAGTGCGACTGACAGAACGGCCCAGGCTGAACACCCGCACACCCACCCACCATAAGACGGGTGAGGGATGGCGCGCTCGGAGGTACTACACCAGGCTCCGCACCGCGTGGCTTGTCGTTGTTTGTCTTTGTGCTGTGGAGATCACCAGAGGATCTTCGATGGAGCTTTCAGTGGGACCTGGTCCGACCCAGGCGACCCTGTGCCGAGTGCCATGTTCGAACGACATGTATCGATACATACCCTGTCCATCACAGCATCCGTGCGAGAGAGACGGAACCCCCTCCCCCGGTCCCCCATGCGGGCGCGGGCGGCTCCGGGGCACAACACAACTGGAAGGGAACCGCCGCGCGTGTGATGAGGGTGATGGGACACAGCGATCGCTGGGGGTTCGCGCTTATATGAGCGCTTGAATCAATGAGTCGATTGCCAACACGGAGTCGCATTCGGTTGCGCTGGAAAAGGCCTGATTTGGCGCCGCGCGTGCTGTTAGTTGGTGACGCGAATGGCAGTTCGGCTGGGGGTTTGGCTGTTCGTCGTAGAAGCGCTGCTGCGTGCGTGCAGCTTCCGTCCTAGCGCCGGGGATGTGACGCGCCGTTCGCACCTTGATCACTCTCTTCCCTGTCACATTGACCACCGTCGTTCGGGGACTTTTTCTTCGACTGAGACCAGGCAGGGACCGCTAGACAAGGGGCTCGGGGAACGCTGCGTAGTGCCAAGTAGAACGTTACATACCACCAAGGATTTCGTAATTAGGCTGTCGCTTCTACAGAAGCGACAGCCTTTGCCCGGGACCGAGGCTGGTGGATGCCGCGCCCGTAAGAGAATTGCACAGCGCTGGGAGCAAGTCCCTACGAAAGCCGGACAATCCGGAGGATACGCTGGTTCACCAGGTCAAGATGCCATTGTATATCTACCCCTGAGTCCTCTAATCTTGAGGCCAAGAATTTCAGGCATCATACTGTCGAAGCTTAATTTGGGCAGGCACCTCATGTCAGCCCCGTAAGGTTAGAGTGGACTGGACGTGATAAGGAATGCCACTAGCCACATCCATCAGCCACACGTGCTCGCCCACGCGATCCCCCATAGTTGTGGCGCACCCCAAAGATGACAGCATCTCGAGATCACCACCAAAGAGAGTACCCTGGTGCTCGTCTTCCTCACGTTCCCACGAACCAACGGCAAGCGCCCTCTGCGCAGCCCAATTCAAGTTGCATATTCACTTCACCTACATGTGACCCCTCGCGCGTACCTTCCTCCACCTCCGTCCCCGATGAGCCCGGCCGCTGCACAGCGCCGTAGCACATTGGTCACGATCATCTGGGCTCCGTCCCCATGAAGCAACGAACATAATGTTGCTGGTTTCCCCTTTGCTGCTAATATGCGCTCTGTTGCCATGGACGACACACGCGATGCGGCAGGACCGCCTGCGGCAGCTGCGCCAGGAAACGGTGGACATGTTCTATCATGGGTATAGCAACTACATGAAGCATGCGTTCCCAGATGACGAGGTGCGCCGTGCTCCATGCCTTTAGCAAATATGCCATTACAGTGTGCTAATATCTTAAATTGGCAGCTGCGACCCTTAAAGTGCGCCCCTCTGACCCGAGATCGAAACAATCCCGCCCATATAGGACTGAACGACGTCCTGGGGAATTACTCCTTGACCCTCATCGACAGCCTGTCAACCCTTGCCATCCTTGCTGGAGGACCCCAAGATGGATATACAGGACCCCAAGCGCTCAGCGACTTTCAGCATGGAATAGCTCAGTTCGTGGAATACTACGGAGACGGTCGGCCAGGACCCTCTGGTCATGGACGCCGAGCATTAGGTTTCGATCTCGACAGTAAGGTTCAGGTCTTCGAAACAGTAATCCGAGGAGTTGGTGGACTTCTTAGTGCGCATCTATTCGCTATCGGAGAGCTGCCTATTACAGGATATGATGCTCGGACGGAAGGCCCGGCCAGCAGCGATCCCCTGGAACTGGCCCCTATACCGTGGCCCAATGGCTTCAAGTACGATGGGCAGTTGCTGCGACTTGCGCTGGACCTTGGTCAAAGGATTCTGCCTGCATTTTACACCGAAACAGGCATCCCATACCCTCGTGTCAACCTCCGACATGGAATCCCTTTTTACACCAACTCTCCCCTCCACCGCGAGATGGGGGAAGAGGATCTTCCTGAATCTCAGGAGATCACAGAGACGTGCAGTGCTGGGGCAGGCAGCTTGACTCTCGAGTTTACCGTGCTCAGCCGGCTGTCTGGTGACCCTCGATTCGAGCTGGCAGCCAAGCGAGCATTCTGGGAAGTCTGGGGCCGACGAAGCGAGATTGGTCTCATTGGAAATGGTATTGATGCGGAGCGCGGGTCATGGATCGGCCCTCACTCTGGAATCGGTGCCGGCATGGACAGTTTCTTTGAGTACGCTCTTAAGAGTCACATTCTGCTCTCTGGACACGACATGCCAAATGTGTCGACGTCTCAAAGAGAGAGCAGCACAAACTGGCTGGATCCCAATTCCCTCCACCCCCCTTTACCAAGTGCATTGCATTCATCGGACGCGTTTCTGGAGGCATGGCACCAGGCACACGCCTCTGTCAAAAGATATCTTTACACCGACAGAAGCCATTATCCATACTACTCAAATGGACACCGTGCTACCGGCCAACCATACACCATGTGGATTGACAGCCTGGGAGCCTTCTACCCAGGTCTTTTGGCCTTGGCAGGCGAGCTCGATGAAGCCATCGAAGCAAACCTCGTTTATACGGCTCTTTGGACGCGCTATGCTGGTCTACCGGAGCGATGGTCAGTTCGTGAGAACACCATCGACGGAGGCCTTGGTTGGTGGCCGGGCCGCCCCGAGTTCATCGAGTCGACATACCATATTTACCGTGCCACACAAGATCCGTGGTACTTATATGTTGGTGAAATGGTCCTCCGAGATATCAAGCGGCGGTGCTACACCCCTTGTGGGTGGGCTGGTTTACAAGATGTCCGGACAGGAGAGAAGTCAGATCGAATGGAGAGTTTCTTTCTCGGAGAAACAGCAAAGTATATGTACCTGCTCTTCGATCCAGATCATCCTTTGAACAACCTTGATGCAGCATATGTCTTCACGACAGAAGGCCATCCCCTCTTAATTCCGAAAAAAGCTCGCGCGAGATCGAGTAACGCGCCTCCTCCGGCGAAAGGAGATGTGGCAGTGTACCAATATTACGATGAGAGCTTCACTAACTCATGTCCGGCGTTTCCCGTCGCCGATCTTATCTTTGGCTCCGCAACCGCAGCCAGACGAGACCTGTTCCATGTCGCGCGCTTCACAGACCTACACAACACCCCCAATTTGCATGGCCCAGTTGAGACCATCGAAGTTGAAGACAAGGTGAAGGGACGGGTGACTAGGTACAGAGCCAAGACTAACTATACCCTTTTCCCATGGACCCTTCCCCCAACCATGCTTCCGTCAAATGGCACTTGCGCAGTGCCTGTTGAACGCGTACAATCGTGGATCGAGTTCCCGGCCAGTGAGAACCCCGGCTCGCTGGTAATGCGATTTGGGTCTTCACTGGTGTGGAATACTCACAAGGGCCCGACGGTTAAGAATCTTCAGGGCATGCGGTTCCAGTTAGAACGACGGTACGATGAGGAGTTTGGGGATGAGGCTTGGAGGATTACTCATGCGGGCGCAACACAGCTTGGGCGTCACGAAAACGTCTTCTTCCACGCCGAACATGTTCGCCACATGAAGGACGAAGCATTTTCCTGCATCCGGCGTAAGGACCTGGTTGAGATTGATCTCATCATGGATATCCCCCAGAAGCACAATGCCAGTATGCCCCTACCAGCGGACGGCATCAATGCATCATTTATCAAGGCCGCAGCCGAAAGCGACCCCATACCTAATCCATCCGAATCACTCTTTAAGTCGCTACTCCGCGCCGTCACCTCCGTCTTCGAACCCGCATATACGGACGTTCCGGAGTCGGAGACGGGCGAGCCCGGCCCCACCATCCTCCGCTGGTCCGCCTACACGGCCACCGGCCCCGGCGCCTTCCCTCTCCCATCTATCTCCGATACTCCAATCATCGGCTCGCCTACCTACATCGCCAAGGACCCGCTTGCCAACTTCCCTTGGACCACCGTCTACCTCGCCGGACATGCCTGTGGCGCTCAACTGCCCGACACGGTACCACGGGAACACCAAGTCATTGTTATGCGCCGCGGTGGCTGCCCCTTTAGCCAGAAACTGGAACGCATTCCCAGTTTCTCCACAAGTCCAACTTCACTCCAGCTTGTCATTGTCATCGATGAGGGCCCAGACAATCAGGAAAACGATGACGACGCGGTGAGACCACTTCTGGCCGAGGTACAGCTGACGCCTAGTGGAATTAAGCGGTTTAACGGCGTGCCCTTGGTGCTGATGCGCGCAAACAAGGGGGATTATGCGAGATTCGGTGAGGCCAAGGGCGTGGGAATACGCAGGAGGTACAGGGTTGAAAGCCAGGGACTTCTCGTCGAGAACGCCATTATTTTGTAACAGATGCCTGGACTTGTGTTTCCGGGTACCTCATGCATGTCTCGGAGTTTTTATCTTGCATGTTTCGTGTCGCGGAGCCGCAAGGGCGCCATCTGTCTATCAGTACATCAAACTCTTGGAGTGAGTGGGAATACGGCCGAAAGAGCCGACCGCTCCTTGCATTGGATAGTGAAATCTCAATCATGTACATATTCCATGTACATATTCCTGAAATCCAATCCAGCCGTTGCCGTGTTGTTTTGCGATGATGTTAGACGTGCAACAACTGCGACCGCGAATCTCGCGAAAGCAAAAAGGGGCAATAAAGCATGAGAAACGTAATTATATGTTGAGATCTTTATGGTTATAGCAACGAACCCTCCAAACCCTCCTTCTATAGCTATGCGCGGACCCCGGAAAGACTTTTGATATTTAGTAGAAAAGGGCCATCCAAGAAAAACGCCAGTCGGTGCAAAGATGTCGACGGATAGGAGAAGACGATTCGTGATAGAGAGAAAACGGGGCTAGAGAGCCTCGGCGCAGAGTTGAAAAGGCAAGGCAGATGACAAAAATGCTGAAAGTCTAGCAGGTCCCCCGTGCCTGTGTTGCTTGCTGTATGACATACGGTCAGAATTCATCGACGGTGCTCCGTAGCCCGGAAGAGGATAGATGTTGAATGAGGATAGGGCGGAAGAGGTCGGGAAAAGACATTGGTCGCCTAGGCATCTTCCAGGAGAATGGTCGTGGGGACGCCGCCGAGCTTCTCGCGTCCGTTAAGACCCGGAATCTCGAGGATGAACGTGTAGCCAACAACCTCGCCCTTGAGCTGGTTGACGAGGTCGGCAGCAGCCTTGGCAGAACCACCTGTTAAGATAAAGCACGTCAGCAAAGGTCCGGGATGCGCTAAGCATGATGCAATCGCGTTTGGATAGACTCACCAGTGGCAATGATGTCGTCGACAACGAGGACCTTCTGGCCCTCGCTGACAGCATCAATCTGCATCTGGAAGAAGTCCTTGCCGTACTCCTTGACGTACTCGGCCGTGGCGCAAGGACCAGGGAGCTTGCCCTGCTTGCGCACGGCGGCAAAGGGGACACCAAGGCGAAGGGCGAGGCCGGGGCCGAACAGGAATCCACGGGCATCTAGGCCAACAATGACATCGGGCTTGGTCGGGAAGACCTCAGCGATCTGCAGCTCGAGGGCGTCGAGGAGGGTAGCATGGACGACCGGGTCGGCGAAGAGGGGCATGATATCGACAAAATCGATGCCTGGGATGGGGAAGTCGGGGAAGTTGCGCAGCGACTTGCGCAGGCTTATCTTTGCACTGGCGAGTTCGGCGGAGGAGGAGGGCATGGCGGAGGGCTGTCGTCCCGAGGCATCTTGGCTGGCGGTGATGTTGATGGAGGGGGTAGGAGCTTGAGCGGACATTGTGGAGAGAAGGGAAGAAGAAGGAGGAGGGAGAAAGGGGAAGGAGGGAGGAAGGGGAGGGAAGGGAAAAGGAAAGAAGGGGAGAGAGAAGAGAGGAGGGAAGGGTAAGGGCGAGCGGAGGCCAGGTACAAGGAGGACGAGGACGAGGGAGTGTGGTTTTGGTGGACGGCGGACGGTGGACTGTGGTCGAGCGAGGGCCGTGGCCGTGGCCGTAACCGTCGGAGCAAAAGGCAAGCGGCAGCGGCAGCGGCAGCAACCCCGATTACGAAGGACGTGCTTCGTAGAGCGGTACGTACTCAGTTCACACCTGGCGGAAGCAAAAGCGAAGTACCCTGCGTAGCGTAGCGGGCAGGTACAAATCTTTTACAAGGCCGGAGCGAGCAGCGCGAGCAGGGAAGGCCAGGGCAGGGGAAGGTACGATGGAGGGATGACTTAGGCAAGGCGAAGAAGGCAGGGCGAGGCCAGGCAAGGCAAGGCAGGCAAGGGAATTGGGTGATGGAAGGAGGGGTGGAGGGGTGCAAGAACGCGCTGCTTGGGT
>JAANBB010000757.1:0-11925 GCA_014621425.1 Cylindrodendrum hubeiense | reverse complement strand
CTCGGCGCGCGACCGAGGGAACAGGGCTGCGCGGTGCAAACTCCGGGGTTGCGGCGCACCGCGCACGAGGCGTGTCTCACTTGGGGGGCTTGGGGGGCTTGGCTGGCAGCTGGCTACGCACGCAAGCTGGGTATGTTGCAGGTTGGAGGTTGCTCGGCTTCCGTTCGCCCACCGCGGCGCTAGTCGCCGAGCAATGACGTTTGTTTGGCCCGGTGCGAGGTAGCAAACAAGGTTGCAAAGGGTAGCAGAGTAGCAAAGGGTCTCGCCTTGTGACGACATCCCTCCCAAATCGCACCTAACAACCCTCGCGTCGAGGCCAAAACGGCCTGTGATATTCCACGCCACCACACCGCAACCACATGCCACGTCCGCCCGTCTATCAATGGGACCCCCAATTCCACGCCGACCGGTTTGCATTCCCGTGAAACCCAATCAATGCGGAATCCCCAATTGTCCCCCCCTTATCTCTTTTTTCCTCCCCTGCGGACTTGCCTCCCCGTCGCCCGCCCGCCAGCCTGCAGCCTGCGCCGCCAGCTCGGCTTCGTCTCCGCCGAGATACAGCACACAGCATATTCCTCCTCGGTCGTCTCCCGAGAAAATCAACCGCCAAACATGCACGCACTAGCACGAGCAGGCGCATCGATTGGAGCGCATGCCTCCGCTCTCTGTCTGCTCCTCCCCACGCCGCCTTGACGTTTTTTTCTTCTTCTTTCTTTTCCTCTCTTCCGCCCGGTGCGGTGCGGCGGCGTCTTGTGTAGCCATCTTACGCAGCACAGTAGTCAGAAAAAAGTACCCCTGTCCTGAGACGCGGCATGTCTGGCACACCCAAAAGGCAACGCAACGCACACGTACAACCACTCATGTGCAGCCTGCAGCAACCGGCAGCCACCGATGAAGGGATCTATTTTCCTCTTTTTTGCCTGACCTTGTGTGTGTGTGACTCTCTTTCTCTCTCTCGTCGGTGAACTCCGTAGCACCCGTCCCGGTCTGTTCTGTCTACGTCTCCTCTCTCTACGTCTCCTCTCTGCGTCTCCTCTGTCTACCCCTCCCGTTCTGTCATATTTCTCTCTCACCTCGTCTTCTTCATCTTGTGCAAGGCACTGTCATGTGCTGTAACCATGTGGCAGGTCTCCGCGGGTACCTGTGCCGTGCATGTTCCAGGGCCTGGTTCCCTCTAGCTGGCGCACTACCGAGCATAGTCGCGGCGTCTCCCGACATGATAGACACAACAGACACAAAAGTCACAACAGTTGCTTGAGGGTTGCATTGTCCTTGTTCAACTCTAGCACTGCGTATAGTAGATTCCCACCACCACCACCGCCAGCACCCTCTCTTCACCGGTGTTGCACCCACCACTTTGCTTTATCCAGAGTGTGTGTGCACAAAAAGAAGGATGGCTCGTGGATGGTTGAAGGCTGGTTCCAGGCTGATTCAAGGCTGGTAGGCTGGTTCCAGGTTGGTTCAAGGCTTCAGGGCTGTTTGAGGAAAGGACCGAGACTTGTCATTGCTATGGAAAAAATAAGACCTATGCCATGCTGTACATCGTACATCTCAGAACAATATGCATGCCCAAGCCTCCCTCCCTTGTGCAGCTCCCCACGGAGCCAACACTAGAGCAAGCGCCAAAATCCGTTCCCCTCCCCCTCCCCCGCCACTCTTCTTCGCGCGTTTCCCGTCCATCTCCTTCTTCATAGAGCGCTTCCGTAATTGTAATCACAATCGAAACTTCCTCCCGTCCGTTCCTTCGCCCACGCGGACGCCGCTCTCGACAATCACCCCAATCGCGCCCCACGCGCTCCTAGACTACTACAGGATCCAGACTAAAGCAGCCCACCTCAATCGTTATCCCGTACCTTCGTTCTCGCTGTTCGTTCCTTTCAGCCGGGGCTAGAGCCAGTCGCTCTTCGGCCACACCCAACCGCTTGGGGTCCCCATGTTTTTTTTATGAGGGGCTAGTTGGTGTTTCGTCCATGATCTGATGACGATAGGGTTTCCCGTATTCCCCCTCCTTGCTTTGTTTCCGTCCCTAGGAGGTTCATCGTACTTTTTTTGCGCTTTTCGTGGCTCCAGTCGCCCCTCGCTGTCTTTCAAGCAAGGCAGAGTGGATACCCGTAAATCAAAATGTCCAAGGCCGTAAGAAACCAACCAATTCAGAAATCACCGTCTTCGTAGTTCGCTTTTGTTGTTGTCGCTTGCTCAAGTGGTGGAACAGGGCACAGTGACTTAGGAGAGGATGACATCGTGGAAGTCCTCCTTGTGCTCATCAGGGTGCTCGCCCCAGTGGACGGGACCGAGCTTGAGCACGCGGTAGCTGTTGAGGCTGACGCTGCTGGCGCTCGACGATCGTCGAGGCATGGCATCAACCGGCTCAACACCAGCGGGGATGTTCTCGGCACGGCTGTGAGAGCGCACGGCCTGCTTCTTGGGGTACGAAGCAGAGGTGGCGGGAGCCAGCGAGAGGAAGGACGACTTGGGAGTAGCCGTGAGCTGGAGGAACTTCTGAGGAGGAAGGCCAGACATTTTGACGGAGTTGTCTTGTTGCGTGGAGAGAGTAGTCGAGTTGTGCAAGTTGCTGCGGTGCGGGCTTGGAGATGTAGCTGAGGTGGGCAGAACAGCTGAATCGGTGTAGAGGCAAGAGAGGCGAGGCCTTGTGTTTGACTAGAGAAGGAAGGAAGAGGAACTGACTCTGGTTGAGGGAGGGAATCGGCCTCTTTATGCTCGCGCCTTGATGGCGATTCTGGACCCTGCTGTTTGGGGTGTGTCGGTCTCACTGGCACTCGTACATCCACATCCACCTCGACATCCCACATGATGCATTCCACCCCCGGCGTCCCGGTGTCTGAACCCCGTGTCCCGCAAATCCCAGAGGCCTAGGCCCGGGAGCCTATCTTTGGGCACATGCGAGACTAGGTCGCAGATTGATGACACCTCTCGTCACCCTTTGGCTCCTCCAGCGGCCTGTGGCAGGCAGCCCTCGACGCTCGGCCGGCCAATCCATTCCAGTTCGGTCGTCATGGCTCTCTCCCGCTTCGCAAGGCCTGCCAAGGCGTGCGCCATTGACGGTCGGCGTGTGCTAGTTCAGCTAGCCAGGCTCCCGACGTTAGGCGGCCAGGCCTGCCAGCCTGCCTTGCTGTCGAGCTCCAGCGAAGAAGCCAGAAAAGAGACAGGCGTCGCCGCCGTCCGTCCCTTCGCAGCGCGCCCCGTCGTCCATTACCCGTCTCGGTCCTGTCGGCGTGTCTGGCACGCCTACTTACCAAGCTATTTGCCGTGCTCGCGGACTTGGCGGCACCGGGTGGGAACCCGGTCGCCCTCCAATTGGTCCCCGGCTTTGGCCACAAAAACAGCAACCATACGCGCACGTCGCTTGAGCCCAGGCTTAAGTGCATCCTCATTCGCCCTTCCACCAAATCTGCAATCTAAGCAGTCGCCATGGGCTTCCATCGCCTGCGCACGTGGGGGTCCTGGGGAGAGGGCGGCCCGGACCTGCACCTTGCAAGGTCCCTGCGAGCTGCGAGCTGCGACGCCCATAGCCACCACGCGCGCACGCATCGCCGTGCTTTGTCATTGTTGCCATCGGCTTTCGGATCCAGGGACAGACAGGACCTGCTCACACCCCGTCCATTGAGCTCCACTTGAGGCTCAATCATGGTAACATTGGAAAGATTCGGGGCCAAGACCACCGGCAAAGGTCGCCGTCGACCTCATTGGGCCATTCCCCAGCCCGGACAAGGGAATATCTCGGAAGCGGAGGAGAAGCCTTGGTCTGGGCGTCTTGCAGATTGCGGGGAACCGCCACCATTCACACTTGGCTCCCGTCCGCCCGTCTCTTCGGAGGGTTGCTAAAGAGCCACCAGCCAACCCGCTGTCGTCTCCTCCTGCTCCTCCCGCTCCCAGCCGTCGAGCCTCGTGCAGTATGTGGTATGCTGCTGCTTGCCTGTCCCCCACAGCCGCCACGAGGCCATGTGGTTGACAAGACCTCGGACACCGAGGCTAGCCGGGGATGCCCATCATCTGGTGGACCGCTTATGTGCTCCCCCCTGTCAGACGAATTCTCCTGCCGGCCACCGGCTTTCGTGTGACCGGATTATATCCCGGTGGATGCGCTCTTGTGCGTTCTCGACCCCATCTTGCCGAGCATGGCTGGCAAGAAGAAAACCCAGCATTTCGGCAGTCCTTTTGCTCTGTTTCGTGGCAAGTATGTAAGATGGTGGCAAAGTTAAGGGGGGAAGGAATTGCCCGTCCTGGGCCAACATCATGCCATCTTAAATCATTCAAGTCTCTTCTTTTCACACCAACGCGGACGCAAGCCATCGGAGAACCTCCATCTGCCCGAGGCCGTGATAGACGGGACGAATCTGCAGCTAACAGGGGCAGCAACCTGGCAATCTTGGTTTGTTGGTCGGCCGATCGGTTGGTTGGGTTGGATGTTAGGGAGGGTTGCGTCTGTGTCCCGCTTGGATCCCGTCAAAGTCCCGTCCGCTTCCCGCTCCTCCTCGGTCTACCAACACGGCGCCTGTCTATCCCAGCTCGCAGCACCCATGCGACAATCGTGGCCGACTCCGACCCTACCACGTGATCGAATCTGACCGAAAGAAGATGCCCCGAAGCGAAGGTCCGGTGAGCGCGTCTCACCGACAAATCGCCTCTTTCGGCCGAGAACCCTGGGTCCAGGAGGATGCGTAAGGGTTTCACAACCGAGCGTTTCAGAACCGAGCGTTCGGGTCATCTCTTTATCACCTTGTTTGCTATCGGCTTACTAGGCATTGGCTGAGCTGCCATCTCGACTCTCCCCTCAGCCCTGCCTCAGCCGTCAGTCAGAATATGTGATTGCTCTGCCAAGCGAGGCAGGACAACCTCCGTCTGGACTTTTGGTGCGGCATCATCCCGGTTTGACTGACCACATTCATCCCTTTCGTTCTCCTCGAGGTGGAGAGGGAATTACCAGTGCACAGGGTCCTCGCTTGTCACATTATTACCAACATGAGGGGCTTCCCGAGCAATCGGTTCTTCGTTTCCCAACGCCTGGGACATACGCGGCAAGCGGAAGGGGACCGTGACCTCGGGCTTGCTATCGGGGCAGGATCGTCTGCACGATTGTTGAGTAGAAGGACAGGGGATATGCAGGGAACTTAACACCAGGTCTCGGACTGGGAGATTCAGGCCACCCTAGGTTCTTCCTCCCTGTCTCATTGTAGAGTTCTGTTGGTGATCAAAGTGATGAGGTGCAGACAATGATAATCACCCACACCGTAACTTTCTCATGCCCGCGATACTCATCTGAGCACCTGCCAATCCCTCCTCTGGCTGCTTCTCAACGGCACGGCCCACTCCACTCGTCACACTCGGGCATACTTTATCCTTGACAATGCTGACAAAAGTCATGCTACAGCGACCAACTCCCATCGGATGAGCCGGCTCAATCCGCTCCCCTTTCAGGGTTGGGACTTGGTGAATATTGAAGAATGCGCGGTTGTGTCCAAGTCGACAAATGACGTTGGTCTAGGCTTCGATAACCCGACTAGGATACTAAGCTTCTGAGCCTTACTGGGGGGTAGTGGGGTCAAGCGACTGGTTGCTGCAAGGGCGGCGCTTAGGAGTTACGCTGATTGGTCCATCCGCGCATGCGTCTACCCTCCATCACATCTCACTAAGCGGCATGGCGTCAAAGACCCGTGTAGGCTGGATGACGAGTTGTCAACTCAGAGCCAAGGGTGCAGCCAATGCGATGTAAACGAACCAGTTTACGCTTCCGAGCATGTTGGACGGCGCTTAACCAGGGACTGGAGTCGCCTGCTGTCTTTTCTGTTCTCCTTCGCTTGGGTGAGCGAACGAGCAGTTGCTGTCCCATGGTGCTGTCCCATGGCTGACCCAAGACCATGATGTGTAAAGCTGTCCTTGCATTGAGTTAATCAGCAGGAGGCCTATTCCAAGGCGCTAGACAGCCAATATCATGCCAATAACTTGGCCATCCTGCGGCCAAACCCCCACTTGCACAGCACTCAGCCGCACCGAACAGCTTGGCCGAATCACCTCATGGCAACTTCGGGGGTTGCTAACGACGTTGGGGGCCAAGGAGGGGAACAGCTGTCGTGTGTCAAGAGCTTTCGGGTCGAAAGGGTCCCCGTGAAACAAACGCCAAGGACGATGGGACAGGTTTCCCGCGGTCTCTCGAAGCCACCAGTGGTGGAGAATTGCGCGAGTTCAGGGGATCTAGTGCGGCACCTAGGCGAAGGACGGTTGGTTGCAACTACGGTGTGCCATCGATGGTTGTGGAGAGGGAAGATTCTTCCATCTCAGCTGTGTCTCTGTCTCTTCCCGTCTGTCTCTTCCCGCTGCACCGCAACGAGGAAGGCTTAGATGATGCTACAACTGGGACCATTCATGCATGCATGTAGCTTGTTGGCTCTCCCTTGGAAATGCCGCTAGGGTGTCTTTGGATAGTCCCAGACAGGCTCGCAACTCGTATTGCTGTCCCGTATGGATGGGGCGGACGCGGCAACAATCACTTGACTGATACGGCATGTGCCAGGGCTCTCGTATGGGTCTCGGGGACATGATGCAACATGCATAGTGGTGGTTCAGTGTGGCCACAGGACGGGCCGCAGTCAGCCTCGGGAGGAGACGGTCGTAATGGGTTGGAAAGAGTATCACAGTGTTTGTCAAGCCCCTGGGAGTAATCTCTCATCAGTGCCGGCCGCGGCAGCACTTAGGTCGCATGACGGCCGCATGAAGTCTTCCGACGGGAAGATCCTCAGGTCGCAGATGGAGGGGCCATCCTTCTCAGGTCTTTGTAGTAATGATAGGCGAAATGTCGAAGGTTCCAGGTTTTTTCAACTATCCGTATTCAGGGTGTGCTCAGTTTCTGCGGGGCATCTGCACCTGCTTCTACTTCAAGATGATGTCCGAGGAACCATGCAGAGTTGTGGCATAAGGTCTTGAGGGTGTGGTACTGTTACAACTCGATGCGTGTGGTTGTTGGGGGTGTTGCCCGAGACTGAGCGCGGTGAAGAGCACACGGCTCAAGCCTTGCGGAGACTTGGCAACCAACTCACCAACTCAACATGGGACGGCAATTAGCCGCAGGAGCAGCCGCAAGGGGGGAGCAGCCGCAAGAGCAGCCGCAGGATCAGCGGAGATGGTGGAGTCGGCCGAAGAGTGAACCGAGGCAGACGCTCTTTAGAGACGCTGAGCCCAGCAGACGCCCCTGGAGACGTTCAAAGCGTTGGCAGAGTGTTGGCTGATCGGGCGGCCGTTAGAGCGGCCTGGGAAAATGATGTGACGAAATCCTAAGGCGTTTCAGGCGCATCACTTGAAGTGTGAAGAGAGATGCAGACGGGCACAGCCGCGCGTGCAATCACCGTGCAAGGGATCAGGCGCCTCACAGTGAGGCGCTGCCGCGTGTGGGCACTGTGCACCGGCGGAATGTCTGGGTCGCACAGTGATGCCAGCACTGTCGGCCGTGGCAACCGGCCAGGCTGGTCCGCGGAGGGGCCCAGGCGCCCCGGCGGTGCCTGCTCTCTGGAGGCGGCGGCCATAACGCTTGGCCACCTGCCTTTCATGGATTGGACGCAGCTATCAGTACTCAATGGCTAGGTACCTACCTTAGGTATCTACCTACCTACCTTGAAGCTAAGGCACCTGCTAGTTTTGATAGTTTGCCATCACCGCCTCCTCCAAGCTGTGAAGCTCGAGCTGCAAGCTGCAAGCTGCGAGCCGCGAGCTCTGAGCTGCAAGGTCCAAGCTGCAAGCTGCAAGGTCCCACATCGACTCTTTGCCGACCCGACAGGCTACAGCGCGGTGTGGACTCACAGGCCGCGCGGGTGGAGGACCAACTGGGCCATCTGGGACGGGGCTTCACCTTCCCGCGCATTGGCCTGTCTTGTTCTCTCGCGCGCCATGTCAAGTTTGCTCGGCTCAGAGCGAGCTTTCCACGCTCTACCGGCGTTATCGTGTCTTGTCCTGTCTTGGTCTCGGCGTTTGATGCCAACATGGCCCGACGTGCATGCCCACGGCTCGTTGATACTTGATGCCAGAGAAGGTAAGTCGGCAACTAGACCTCTCTTGGATGGTGGGCATAATAAGGCACAGCACAGCATCGCACAGCACGGCATGGCATGGCACGGTCCGAGCAGCTCAACCATGTGTGACAAGAGCTCTCCCGCCCTGCGTCAAGGTGCACAGTAACGCGGAGACGCCGTTGTGCAGCGTGGTGGCCCTGGTTCGAGGCTGCTCCCGCATGCATGGTGGAGGGACAGCCCAGACAGAGCCACACACTTCTACCGCGGGTAGGGTAAGGGCCAACACACACGATGCCGCCGGCAGGGCATTCGCGGCTGATTGAGACGCTTCTCGCCAGGTCCGCCGCCGATGACTCCGTTATCAGGCGCAACAGACGGCTCGTTTGCCTAGGTTCCGGCCCTTACAAACTGTGTTGGCTCTACACGAGCATATTCACGGTGTACTCTCGGCGGCGCTCGCGCATAAGTTGGACCGCGTGAACATGGATACCTCCTCGACCGAGCCCCTGGCACTAACAGCAAGGAAACCTAGCAAAATCCGGATTATCGTCTGGGCTCTTCGGTTGCGGAAGGAGGGTCGTTCATTTACGCGGTGGGAAGACCCCTACGCACCATTTGGGAGGGTTGGCAAGAAACAGTGTTCGCAACGGGAACCATTGGCCGTTACAGTCCAGCACTTGGTGGATGGCTTGTCGTCCACTCGGCTATTAACCTCCCGCCTCACTTTGTGCGCCGCGGTCGGTTCCTGGTAAAACCATCGCCGCTAAACGGCCCTATGCCTCTTGGCTATCCCACAAGGGGCCTAACGGACTTGGTTCGCGGATCATGTGCAACATCCGCAGTCTCCACTGGGCGTCTAACGCCTCTCGCATCTTGATCGGTGAAAGACGAGCGAGAGGCCTGGGACTCTCTCTAGGATGGGGGCTGAGAAATCATGCCCGCCAACACATCCGACTGTAGAACTTTTCGCTCGAGGTGCCGAAGGTCAAATCGGAAGACTGCCTTGGTACAATGGGGGGCCCATCGGAGAACCCGCATCTATCCGTGGCGTCATGGCACATGCCGTACAAGTGTGCTTCCGCTGCTGCATCAATCGAGTTTGACAGAGGGGAGGGATGTTGTGGAGGGTGGAGGGTGGAGGGTGGATGAACGGAAGAGCAGGAGATTGAGTTGCTCGTGTGGCAGCGGGAACGACTGGAGACGGGAGGGGATGAAAGCCCACCCATGGGCCACGGCACATGGGAACAACGCGGTGTCTCTCCACGAGGCAGCGAGCAAAATTGCCACACGCATCTTCATGTTGGAAATGGGGAAATCATGGAGTTCAAAGGGAAGCGGAAGACGAGGCGGCAGGCAAGGCGGGAGGGCAGGCGTATCCCCGAGAATAGTCATCCGGACATCGTCACGACATGTCTTTCAGCAGCCCATTCAACGTCGCCGCCCCTCTCTATCGGTCAAGTTGCGGCCGCGAGAGTGCACATTTCCACTTCCAGCGTCTGGTGGAGGGTGATGGACAAGGTGTGTGCCGTTGAGCAAGCAGACAAGACACCAATGAAGGAGATCAAGACACGGGGCGAGCCATACTTGCTCCCCGTGCCGCGCCTCCGATGCCACCTCGCCCAACGGTCATCATGTTCGTGATCGTGCGTTTCTCACGCATGGGACACCCCCTTCATTCATACATATCCAGTAATCGGTGGGCCATGTGCGCCGCCGGAGAGCATCACCGCAGCCCGGTACCGCATTCACCATCACACATTACCCTCCCCAAATCGCCCGCCGTCACCCATCGTCACCCATCGTCCGTGGCTCAGGATGTGGGCCACAGTCTCCAGACGCATGAGGGTGGCTCCCCTTCATCCCCTCCCGATGTGATGCAGAAGAATATGTCGATGCACAGGGACCCATCCCTCAATCCCCCAATCCCACATCCACATCCACATCCACATCCACGTCGGCGTCCACATCCACCTCGTCCATCCCCCCAACCCAACCCAACGCAGCTAGTTGACACCCGCCCACAAACGCACACCGCGCGGACTGCATGGTTGTCAAGCCCCGGTCCAGCCGCGCCTGCAGTTGGTCTCTCCCCACAAGTCACCGACTCCCAGTGTGGACTGATGTGTCTTGACGTAAGGCGGTCCCCCCAGGCAGATTGCCAACACCATTGTGTTGCGGCCTACCTAATCTGGAGCCCGGTGGCTATATCTCTCCTCTCGAAGCCTTCACTGCCCCTCATCATCCCTCCTCCGTCCCCTTTTGCGGCCTTTGCGGGGACAGACGGCCGACAAACAGGACGCGACTAACACCACACTCCAACTTCCAACACGCACGCCCCCCCTCCCCTAACCAACCCTAACTAACTACCTAACTAACCAACCCTCCAACCTAACCAACCCAGCCAGCCCGGTCTCTCAACCACGGGAGGAACAAACTGCAACCAACACTCTCCAACCCTTGCTCCGTGGCCCTCTCGGGTGTTATTTCGACTTTGGCCTCGTGGGCTCTCCAAGGCATCTGTGCTCAAAGTGTCATGGACGGCAAACATCCTCGCTCAGTCACAACGTATGCCACTCGCTCGGGCCTGTATCACCAAGTATATAAGGACCGACAGCTTCTGCACTCTTACCGACAATCACCACTCACCTCCACAAGAGCTCAGAGCATCCTATCCATCACAGACTCAAAGACATCGCCGGCTCTTACTGGCAGCTCCAACCTCGCAGACTGATTAAGAGATCTCTCTTGTCTATATTACTACTACCACCACCACCACCACTACCACCACCACCACACCTCAAGCCATACCACCCTTGTCCAATTCTTGTCTCTCCCGCATCTGCTCCTTCAAGGACACAACACCCTGCCACAAGCTTCTTCCTTCCTCCCGAGACACCAGGACCTCCCGCCGGGACGTGTACAACCCAGGCAAGCTTACACAAACTCTTCGGATACCGGCTTGTGTCGAGCTGTCAGCACTGCAACAACTCCCCGGCTGTTCAACGTCGCGGTTCCTCCCGTCGCAAGTGGACTCCATCATCTTCTCTCCAGCCACATCTTCAAGGGTACTTAAGCTCAGCTTGACTACTGTCGGTTAGCAATCCTCACTCATTGGCCAAGGAACAACTACAGCAATCGCCCATCATGTGCTACTGGAAGACTACCCAGCTCTGGTCTCACTGCGGCTGCACCGCGCAGTCTCTGGAGCCCAAGCCCGGCACCAACTGCAGATGCCAGGCCATCATCATTGATCAAGGAACTCAGAGGTGGGAGGGTTTCTGCATGCGTCCTCAGTGTCCCAACCCTCCTCGGGCAACTCAGTAGGTCGGTCGCCTCTTTCCTCTTGGCCCATACACCAAAGCCGGGGTTTTTAACTAACTCGTTTCTGTGACACAGTGACCCAAAGAAACCTCGAACTAGAGGCCAGAAACTATAGAAACCGCCAGCCTCGCGGCAGTGACAGCGACGACGTTCTGGCTATTCCCACGAGTCCCAGACGCCCTTTATAAGACAGAGGGATGATGGCTTCAGAGCCTGGCATTCGATTTGAGGCGATTTTTCCTTCCAACTTTGCTTAGGCCACTCGTTGGATCCCTAGATGGACCGTTGTCTCCCAAAGCTTGTTTCGGCATCTTGCCAGAACACGTGTTGAGAGCAGCGACTCGCAAGAGAGGACAATTCTTTTTTCTTTCTTTTTCTCTTTTTTCTTCTTCACACACACACTCTCTCTCTTTCTCTCTTTTATTACCATTCTTCTTCTTTCTCTTTTGAATTCTATTTTCGATTCTTGGTGAGGTCATCGCCGACGGGCGACTGACTCCGACTTGGCCTGGAGGGTGTTGATTAACGATCGTTGGTGCAGAGGGCAGATGGACGGGGAACAGGGGAGGACAAGCAGGAGGAGGAT
>JAANBB010000756.1:0-12004 GCA_014621425.1 Cylindrodendrum hubeiense | reverse complement strand
GCCCGCGCAGCCTCGTCCAGGTCAACGAACCCAGTAGGCCCAGCTCACCCGCCCACCACCAAGCCCACCTCCAAGTCCACCACTCGCTCCTCCTGAAATCTTGTGCACCCTCTCCCGCTCCTTCCCTCCCCGCCCTCGTCATTTCTTCCGTTCATCTGAACTGAGGCCCGTCTTTCCAACGTTTCCCTCCGTTGATTCTGCCTCCTCTTTTTTCCCCTCCTCATCTTGCCTCCTGCCCCTTTGCCTAATTCCTCAGAGCCTCCACCTCCGAGCTCAGAGCGTCTCTCGTCCTCCTTCTCCCAGCTGCTGCTGACTCCGGTTTCTTCTGCCGTCGCTTCAGCTCATCCTCTACTCCCCGCCCACACGAACCGAGCTCGACTCCTTCGCAATGGCTACCTCCGCCAACAACCTGTCGGCCAACGACAAGATCCAGCGTTTCCCGGCTCCCAGCCGGCCGTTGAGCCCTCTCCCCGGGCATGCCCTCTTCACCGACAAGACCAGATGCTTCGTCTACGGTCTCCAGCCCCGAGCCGTCCAGGGCATGCTGGATTTCGACTTCATCTGCAAGCGCGCCAAGCCCTCCGTCGCCGGCATCATCTACACCTTCGGTGGCCAGTTCGTCAGCAAGATGTACTGGGGCACCAGCGAGACCCTGCTGCCCGTCTACCAGGCCGTTGACAAGGCCATGGCCAAGCACCCCGACGTCGATGTCGTTGTCAACTTCGCCTCGTCGCGAAGTGTCTACAGCTCCACCATGGAGCTGATGGAGAACCCCCAGATCAAGACCATCGCCATCATTGCCGAGGGTGTCCCCGAGCGAGTAAGTTGATCCCGCCAACTCCCAAAAAAAATCGCCGAAACCCCCACCACAGTAGCTAACCCCAGCTTTTTTTTTTTTTAGCGAGCTCGTGAGATCGCCCATGTGGCTCAGAAGAAGGGTGTCACCATCATTGGCCCCGCCACTGTCGGTGGTATCAAGCCCGGCAGCTTCAAGATCGGTAACACTGGTGGCATGATGGACAACATTGTTGCCTCCAAGCTCTACCGCAAGGGTTCCGTCGGCTACGTCTCCAAGTCTGGTGGCATGTCCAACGAGCTCAACAACATCATTGCCCAGAACACCGACGGTGTCTACGAGGGTATTGCCATTGGTGGTGACCGATACCCCGGTACCACCTTCATCGACCACCTGCTGCGTTACCAGGCCGATCCCGAGTGCAAGATCCTCGTCCTCCTTGGTGAGGTCGGTGGTGTTGAGGAGTACAAGGTCATTGAGGCCGTTAAGGAGGGCGTCATCACCAAGCCCATTGTCGCCTGGGCCATTGGTACTTGCGCCAGCATGTTCAAGACCGAGGTTCAGTTCGGCCACGCCGGCTCCTTCGCCAACTCCCAGCTCGAGACCGCTGCCATGAAGAACCAGAAGATGGCTGAGGCCGGCTTCCACATCCCCAAGACCTTCGAGGAGCTCCCCTCTCTCCTCAAGTCTGTCTACGACAAGCTCGTCAAGGAGGGCACGATTGTTCCCCAGCCCGAGCCCGTTGTTCCCAAGATCCCCATTGATTACTCTTGGGCCCAGGAGCTTGGCCTCGTCCGAAAGCCCGCTGCCTTCATCTCCACCATCTCCGATGACCGTGGTCAGGAGCTCCTCTACGCTGGCATGCCCATCTCTGATGTCTTCCGAGAGGATATTGGCATTGGTGGTGTCATGTCTCTTCTGTGGTTCCGCCGCCGCCTCCCTCCCTACGCCTCCAAGTTCCTCGAGATGGTTCTCATGCTCACCGCTGATCACGGTCCCGCCGTGTCTGGTGCCATGAACACCATCATCACCACCCGTGCTGGCAAGGACCTCATCAGTGCCCTTGTTTCCGGTCTCCTGACCATCGGCTCCCGATTCGGTGGTGCTCTCGATGGCGCCGCTGAGGAGTTCACCAAGGCTTTCGACAAGGGTCTCAGCCCCCGAGAGTTCGTCGACGGCATGCGCAAGGCCAACAAGCTGATCCCCGGTATCGGCCACCGTATCAAGTCGCGAAACAACCCCGACTTGCGTGTTGAGCTGGTCAAGGAGTACGTCCTGGCCAAGTTCCCCAGCCACAAGCTCCTCGACTACGCCCTGGCCGTCGAGACCGTCACCACCTCCAAGAAGGACAACCTGATCCTCAACGTCGACGGCTGCATCGCCGTCTGCTTCGTCGATCTCGTCCGCAACTGCGGTGCCTTCTCTGCTGAGGAGGCTGAGGACTACCTCAAGATGGGTGTCCTGAACGGTCTCTTCGTCCTCGGCCGAAGCATCGGTCTGATTGCCCACTACCTTGATCAGAAGCGTCTGCGCACTGGTCTTTACCGCCACCCCTGGGACGACATCACTTACCTCCTGCCCACCCTGGCGGAGGCTGGTGCCGCTGGTGGCGAGGGCCGAGTGGAGGTCACCCTCTAAGGGATTGCGAAAGATGGTAATGAGGATGAGGAGGGTTCGAGACAAGGCGTCTGTGCATTTGATGATTTAGTGCCATCGGCCTGGAGACGGGAGGAAAAGCGGAAGGCTGTATGAGAATTCCCGATACAATGTAACTAGTGCTAGGAGGCCACAAGATAGCTCTCCAAATTACTCGTTTGATCACTATAGACATGAAATGTTCGAAGTTCTTCAAATGATTTAATTGGTCAAATGTTCTTATTATTGCCAGCGTGCTTGTTCGCCGGCCAAGTTGGGATTATGAAAACTAGAGCCCTTTCGAAATGTCTCGTACGCTCTCTTTGCCATCATTTCATCCGGTAGATAGCGAGATTGCCGCCTTGTATGTGGCACAATGCATACACACCCTCAGCCCTAGGCATACCTGGTCAAGGGTGTGGAACTCGGGGACCGAAACAGTAGGATCTCGGGTCAAACTACGGAGCCCGACCATGACGAATGCACATGAGACGTAAAATGCCCGACATATCCGAGAAGAAAAAAAGTAAATGATTGAGCAGGAGAAGCTTTCATCATAATTTCGGCCACCGAATGGAATGGACTTCTCCCATCGAGAAGGGTTACGCTAAGTTACGTCGCATCTAGAACTTTAGAAGCTTGGAGCAAGAAGTGCTGGGTCACATGACGTCGTGACGGGGCGGAATTGTCCGCGTCCCGCAGAGGCTTGCCATCAGTGGATTTTGTTCGACTTGGCTGGTGTTGCTTCCGACGGACGAACGACGACGAATACGACGACGACGACGACGGCGGGTGTGTGTTTTCGATTCCCCCCTTCCTACGACAGCTCCTTTAGTGATATTGAGAGTAAGTCACCAATTGGCTTCAGCAGCGGCATCCTTCTCATACAGACCTCACAGACTGTTCTCAACCGCCTCGATCACCTCGCAACCCTCCCACCTTCAATCACATATCACCACATACACGACACTCTCGAGACAATGTCCTACTTCCGCATCACACTCCACCGCTCGGCAATCGGTCTGCCGGAGCGCACGCGCGGCGTCCTGGCCGCGCTGGGCCTGCGCCGCCGCATGCAGACCGTCTTCCACCCTGTCCACCCGCAGTTCGCCGGTATGATCCTCAAGGTCAAGGAGCTGGTGCGCGTCCAGGAGGTCGACTGTGCGCTCAGCAAGCAGGAGGTCAAGGCAGAGCGCACGCCCGACAAGGGCTTCTACGTTGAGAAGGCTGTGCCGCGGCTATGAGGCTGGGCGAGAGGGGCCTGGGGATGGATGTGAAGGGGACTCTGATTCTGGAGGAAAGCTAGCATGATAAAATGGCGGGAGGAGATGGAACCAGAGGAGGTTGTACCATATTGTAACGACATCTGTACAAAAGACGGGGCTTGTTGAAGCGGCGCCGGCTTTGTTGGGAAAGGATTAAAACTACCACAATCACAATACGTCAAACATCACCCGATTGAGCTCATCAAGGCTTGTTTCCGACTATCCCATGTCCGTGTTGCCGCCCAAAGAAAGGCCCTCCTATAAATCAACTACTTAGGAATGATAAAAGAGGCACAAATTCCCCCACTATCCTACATGTGTGTATTCCTCCGTCGTTTGCCATGTATCTGAAACCTCCCACACAAGACATGGCAATTGACTTGGCCATCCACTGGCCAGGAACACCTCCCGCGCCAGACAGTCACAGCCCCATCGCATCCCCTCGGCCTGTCACCATTGAACCAGTGGCCGTACGGCACCAACGTCAATGCCCGACCACCGAAATCAAGCCGGTAGCGCCGTCCTTCTGTCTAGTAACAATGCCTAGAAACTCCGGGCCTTGTCGATGTACTCCTGAGACGGGGTTTCGTACTCGCTGACAAAGTATGTCTCGCAGTTCTTGCCCAGCCAGACGGTGAACTTGCCGACCTCCTCCCGAAGTCGCGATACTGACTGTTGGTCCATGTTTGTTTGGGCCAGGAGTTCAGGAAGCGACACTGCCAAGAGTTAGTTCATGCATACGCCCTGGGATGGGAACAAGGACATACCAATCAGCCGAGCCAGGTGCTCTGCGCCATACACGTCACAGACACCCTTGACTTCTGAGTTATCATCTGCATTGTCCCACGACTTCCGTACATCCATGTACTGGTGACGTTCGAAGCTAGGAAGTAGTCAGTATAGGTGATTCACCTAAGCAGTGTGAGACAACAGTACCGGTAAAGCAATATCCTGCTTAGGGCCTTCTCGAAATACTCGCGGAAACCTGCAATAACTTCCTCCAAGATATCCATGCTGGCGGACCCCTCCTCTCGTTGAGGTTTCTCGTGTGCAAGGTACTCTTCAAGAATCTTGGTGACGGGTTTGGCGTGAGGGAGGGGAACCAGCTGGTTGTTCTTGGTGATATTCTCCCAATCATCCACAAGCATAGCCTGGATATGATCGGGAACGGGAAGGTTGATCATTGGCTTGCTATGGAAAGTATCCTCCTAGTTGAACGGTTAGAACATACCCCCGGTATTGTGACTGGAGTAAACGAGGTAGTGAATAAACAGAACTGGCTGAGCCGCTTGGCTTCTGTGGGTGAGGATGAATAAGTTCAAACTTGAAATTAGGGGCATGTGACTACCATCTCAGTAATGGAGCGCGAAGGGTGCTCTCGGTTCGCCGCAAGAGGAGGTCGGCGGGCCTTTTTGCCCTTGCCATGTGGTTTTTCATGGTCGACCATATCATCGAGCGGCCAGGTGTAGCGTCCGTCATCCAGACTTCTGCCAGAGGCCGTGACGTAGCGGTGGCCATCCTTGGGAGGCTGTAGGAGATGGTCGTGTGCCAGGCAACGTCTTTCTAGTCTGGGTCTCTTTGAATTACGCGAGCCCGAACGGACACCAGATGCAGGTGCATGAGAAGAGCCCCCCGAACTTGAGGTGCGAGGGCGTTTCCCAGTCGCAGACGGCCGCGAGCGTGGCATGGTGCCGAGTTGGTGAGGTGGGATATTGAGGGTGGGAAAAGGAGACGGAAAGGGGGGAAGGTTGTGTTTTGCGTGGATGGGACGCGGGGTCGACACAGGAGAAAAGAAATAATTCAGTACGTCTCGAGTGAATGAAGGTCAAGGCTGTGGGGGAGCGAATCCGCAAATGCATTTCCAGGGTGCTAAGTGTTGGCGTTGGGGAGAAGTACTGGAGTGACAGCGGGTTCTAGGAGAAACAGCCAGCCCCATTGTCGACACTGTGGATGGGAGCCTTGTCCCTCCGAGCTTGCGACAGACAGCTCAGTCGTATGCAAGGCCATGGCAGGCTTTGAGCGCGACAATTGGAATAGAAAGGAGCGGGAAAACTCGACACATTCGTGTAACAGGACACTCAGCTGGCGCTCAGCGAGGTTGTCGCGCTTGGAGACGCCTCTCTTACCACCATCCTGGACTACCAGGAGGATCGAGATCCAGACGTTGTTGAAGTCGGCTAGCAAACGCGACGGCAGACACAAAGAAAAGAAAAACAAGACAATATTCTTACCTGCTCGAGTTCCCAGTCCTTGCCTCGTCGTCCTCCGCGGCCCCCTTGGACAGTTGCGGAGCCAGCCCGCTCCTCGCTCACCCTTGCCGATTCAGCGCCACTGCGGAGGCCCTTCTTGGGCAGCTTCGTGCTCCTCTGCATGTTATGCTTGACCTGCGCGTGAAGCTGGGCGGCCAACTCTTTGTGCTCGTCGTCAAAGGGACGGATGCGGTCCACAAGCACCCAGTCGTCCCAGGTGTTCTTCCAACCCTTGTAGTGAACCTTGTACCGGTACCCGTCGCTAGGCTTCTCCCCGGGCTGCACATCCATAATCTTAGCCTCATACAGCATGTCCATGTGAAAGCACAGGACTTTTTCGTCCTTGCTGAACGGCGGCGGTGCCGGCTGCTGGCGTGCAGGAGCCATGGCGATGCTGGCAACTGGAACCACTCAAAAGAGGCGGTGTGCACAAGAAGAGGAGAGCTGGAGGAGATGGGGCGTTTGTGATTGGCGCAAATACACTCTGCGATGCGATGAGAATGAGTGTGTAGTTGGTGTTGAGGATTCAGGAGAGGGCCGTCATGAGATGAGATGAGAGCCGATGGGCGATACAGTGTTGCAAACTTGAGGCACAGTGGTTCGCGTTAATGGCTTGTAGGGAGTTTTCTTGTCACTAACGCGACGCGACTCCCTGGGAAGGACCAGTACCTCGCTGCCAGTCGTTGCCAGTTGCCCACAGCTGATAGACGCTCTCCATTTTTCCGGGTCTAGCGGCATCTACGATAACAGCCGATAAGCCCACAGGCGAGCGAGGTACATGTATGTACCTGGTGTCAACATCACCCCGCTGTACTCTAGTGGGCTCATCCCCTGAAACAACACTGCTTGCTGCTGTAGCTTCAGCACCTGTTTGCGTACCATCCAGACCCCAACGACCCCTCCATTACCCCACGCTCTCCCGCCCACCCCATCTCGCAACAACCGGTGAGTCAATTGGCCATGCGCAACCCATTGTATTAGTCTGCGTCGAGAACTTGAACTGTCAATGTCTTCTCTACAATTTATGCGAGACCAATTTGGTATCTACCTAAGCAACTAGTGCGAAGAACTGGTAAGAGGGGTCTTGGTGGCACTGTGATACGACCTAGTTACACCCTGGGTGATATCGACATCGTCGTCTGCAACACTAACGGCTTCCTGGTCCGTATTCTCCAGGGATCCAGCTTGGCGTTCAACCACACATTGTCAACGCCGTCAACTCGGTCCCTGTCATCACATTTCACGTGTGCTCGTGGCATCTGCACTCAACCCTCTGGCTGGCGGTATACACGTCGCTCATGTAACGGGTCACTCTCGCCTCTGTATGAACGAGCACCTCTCTGCTCTCGAGTACTATGGTTATAAGATTTCGAGGTCAGCTGCGATGAGTAGAAGTACGAACTTGAGAGCTATGTCTCTGCAAGTAGATAGGAGAAGAATCAGGAGCAGCACGCCCTAATACCTCTGTCCCATTTCTGCATCAAAGACCTCCCCGCCAACACCCGTGTCCCTAAGCTCAACGATAAAAACGCTGCCAAGATCATCAAGGATGATGCCGAGAACGAGACTAGGGTCGACAAGAGTTCTAAATACAGAGTCTCCCAAAACCAACGTTGGTGTCCCACTCTGACTTGAAGACCGTCTCGAGGATATAGCTGCCATTTTGGGTATTTATGGTTTCGCCACAAAAGCGAATTGGTTTACAGGTTCACTTCCAAATGTCTAGAACTGGTGCAATGGTGGAGTGTACAATTTAGAATTCAGATGTGCATATTTAGCTACGTCGCTAACTACTCACATGGCCAGGGCCGAATTGCCTGATCTAGACGGCACAGTCTTTGAGGATTGTAATACTGTATGGCCCGCCCATGGACCGCGAGAAAGCACAGTGCGTACATTGGTGGGGCACTTAACGCGTCCCCTTCTCTGATCGCGTCTGCCATGTAGTTGCTAATCAACTACATCACGCCGAGAAGCAACCACTCACTTCCAACGCCAGCCGCAACATATTCAACGAGCGTACCAGCGCCTCACACAACAATCATGGCGCCAACCGAGTCCGAGCTACTTATCAACTACCTCATCCAACCCTCGAGCCTCACCTCCATCACGACACTGGACCAGTTCAAGGCGCTGTTCCCTCGCCCATTACAGGCCTCGCCACAGGTTCGATCGCTCTATCGCGACCTTCAGGCGCAGCGCAATGCAGTACTGGATGGCGTTGCGGGGGACATCGAGGCCGAGGTGAAGGGCGGAAATGCTTTGCGCAGAGAAGTCATCCGTGCAAAGAGGGAGGCGGCGCGTGAGGATGTAGACGGTGAGATTGAGATGGAGCGCGCGGTTCGTCATCTCCACATGTTGTCTTGTCTCCAAATACTAATACTAGAACTCACTGCAGTTATTCGGGGAGATGTCAGGAGCGAAAAGTGCCCGGCACAATCTCGCTTCCATAATCCCCGAGCTGGATGGCGCAACTGGTGCGCTCGAGGCAGAGATGGAGAAACTTGCCGAAGAAGAGGCCGCGCTACTCGAGTCGGTGAAGCAGACCATCGGAGGCCTGAGTGATCTACGATACGGAAAATTCGCCAACAGCGACATCAAAGACGAGATCATCGACGGACTTAGAAATGTAGAGGCGGCTTGCGAGGGCAAATCTTGATATCAGGGTATTACAATGCTCTTCCTACAACAAGGTGCGTACAGGAATAATAAAACAAGATCCTGACCCAATAATCCCAGGCTAACACGTCATCGCCGCGTAGGACGGATCCCAGCAGTTTCGCCCAGTCACATCAAACAACTTAAAAAGCATTCCATTCGTGGCACCCATTTCGGGGGTTTGGATGTAATTATTGGGCGCGTCCAGCGTCGCGGTTGGCCTGGCCCTGTACACGGTTGCCCCTGGTGGTTGTTAGCGTTTGGGTCATCAATGCAACGGACACGGGGACTCACATCATGGTTCGGCTGACAAAGGACACAACCAGCATGAACATCCAGTTGGGGATGAGACCGAAGGCCCACATGACATAGCCGAAGGGGACGGCGATGCCAAACTCGACGGCCTTACCCTGGAAGGGGTGGAACCAGCCAGCCTCGAGGAGCTTGAACTCGTCCTTAGAGCCAGTCTCAAAGAGGTTGACAAGGTCCTCGCTGGTGGTGGTGGTCATGTTGAGCCTCTTCTTGTAGATATCGATAGGCGCCGGGGAAGGGAGCATCTCGAAGACGTAGAGGTTGGAGGTGCCGGTAGACCAGGCGTTGCAGAGAATGGGCTGGTCGTCGCAGTTCAGGTAGCCCATGTGAGGAGCCTGCTCGAGGAGCGCAAACTTGGCAGCCGTCTCCTTGAAAGCGGCCTCAACCTTGTCGCATCGGCCTGTGGGTGTTGTGTTAGTTCAGCTCCTAGTTCAATGCAATGCGCCAGTTCAAGAAGTCGGCATAAGGCGTGGCAGAATATCGTACCATAGCAGGTCTTGTTGCGTCCGGAGACGAGAACCCACCACTCCTCGGGAGAGGTAGTCGTCAGGGCCAACGGGCTCGTAGAGGGTCTCCTGCCAGTTGTTGAGGGTCAGGGTGGACAGCTTCAGAGCACCGGTCTTGGCCTCGTGGGCAGCGACGGGGTCGTGAGCGCCCGGGTTGGGAATGTAGGAGCTCATCTGGCCAAGGAAGTCCTGGAACTGGGCCTTGTACTGATCGATGGGGGAGTCCTGGGCGGCGGCCAGGGCGGGCAGCGCCGCGACGAGAGCGGATGATGAGAAGCGCATGATGGCGATGTGAGATGGAGACTGTCTGGGCGGGTCAATGAAGTGCGCCTGGGAGCAAGATGGAGGAGAAGAAGGGGGAGGAGGAGAAGGAAGGATGAGTGATGGAAGAGCTCTGGATGGCGGAGAGGATGGACGTAGAGGGTAGATAATAATAGTGGGTGGAGTGCGGAAGCGGAGGACGGGATACCGCACGGGGCAGAAAGACAGCAACGCGATGGCTCTGGCTCGTTGGGGAAGAAGTGGGCGGGAACGGCCGAGGGAAATGGGCAGAGACGTACCTGCTACCCTACTACAGTGCCGCAGGCTTAATTACTAGGTAGTCGCTAGGTAGTTGCTAGGTAATTGCTAGGGGCTTAATTACCGACCGAATGGGTAGAAGATGAGGGAAGCCAGAAGACAAGGCAGCAGAGAAGACGTGCGGGCGGAGATGAGGGATGGACGAAATTGCCCGGCCGGGGAAAGCACACCCCTTGCCGGAACGTTCGTTGGGGACTTAGTTCCGGGTGCAAGCTTGAAGAAATGATACCCTACCGCTGCTCTTGACGGGTAATTTCTGACATTACATGATTACCCGAGCTAGGTGGAATCCCAGGCCTAGGATAGACGTGGTCCTGGATCGCCAACAATTCAGTGTACGAATACGACCGACGACGGTTTATTGTCCATCATTCTCGTTGCTAGGTAGGAGTAGCGAGGCCAGCAGCTCCCCGACGATGTGCTGCTCTGTCAGTCTGGGCATGTTTCGACGTCAACCGCCCGCCGGCCAATCGTTGCACGAGCCATGCGCATGTTTCCGAGCAGACATCTTGTAGGGTAGCAACTTGTCTGCAGCGCACCCTTCGGACATGGCTCCCGTGCTGATGCCACCTATTTCGTAGTTCGTCCATCTTGCCTTAGCGTCAGCCCAGGCCACTGGTCCATCCTGGTCCCCCATGTGGATGCTGATGCTTTCTCCCCACAGCCGTCGACAAGGTGACCAGGGGCCTGCTCCGCGCCGGGCCGACTGATATTCCGCGTCGCGCATCTCCATCACGCTGCCTGCCAGGCGCGCGCCACCAATTGGCGAACCATCGCGAACTGCGGCCGAAGCTGTATCAACCAGTCACCTGTCTGACTCTAAAACCTTGTCCGTCATAATCATTTTGCCTTGTCCCATATATTTATCAAAGCTTAAGGTTGCTTGTCACCTGGTCTCGGTTGCTTGCTCGCTCGTGTCTGTCCCTTTGTTTGTCGACCTTCCAAACCCAGCCGTCTCGACTTGTCTGATCTCCATCTGACTCAAACCGACATCATGGATTCCCAAATGGCCCAGCAAGGCCAGCAGCCTCAGCAGCCTCAACAGCGACCGCCCCCAATGTACCAGCCATCCCAAATCCGAAGCCTGCCGACCCTCAGCGAAGAAGAAAAGACCAAGTACGAGCAAGGCCTGCAGGGCCTCTGGAACAAGGCCCACAACTCGGCGCAAAACAGCCCGGAGCACCTCGCCGCTAGACAGAAGATTATTGAGTTCTCCAGGATGCTCATCACCAAGATCCAGCAGCGCAGGGCGGCCCAGCAACAACAGCTTGCGCAGCAACAACTGCAACAACAAGCACAGCAACAGCAGGGACAGGCGGGACAACAGCAGCAAGCGCAACCTCGTCCACAGCCAGTGCAGCAAAACACTGCCGTACAACCCGCAGCCCAGGCACAGCCTCAGCAGAACGTTGCCGCCGCCGCCGCCGCCGGTGGAACTGCTCAGGCCAACGCCGCTACCGCCGGAGGGGCTCCGAGACCAAACCCGCAAGCCGCGGTTGCCCAGCGACCGAAAATCCCCGACCACATCATGAATCACGTCAACAAGATGACCTTCCGAGCGCCGGCTCAGCTCGCCGAGAAGTCGGGAGCCGAGGCTTCGAAATGGGTTGAGGAGATCAAGGAGCGATATGGGAGAGCGCTCATGACGATGGAGAGCAGCAAGCAAAAGGTTGCACAAATCGACAAGCTCATCACAGATCGTGCTGCAGCAGGTAACCCATTCAAGGAGGAAGAGCTGCGACAACTGCAGATCAGGAAGGAGCAGCAGCTCAAGGTTCACTCCGATGCCCATAAGTGGGTTGATAGTGTCAGGAAGCAACAGGGCAACCTCCAGGGAACCACTCAAGCTGCTCAAGCAGGAGCTGCTGCTGCCCCCCAAGCAGCTCAGCAGACCGCCCAGGTTAATGCTGCTGCTGCTGCTCAAGCACAGGCACAGGCTCAGGCACAGGCACAAGCCCAGGCACAAGCCCAGGCACAAGCCCAGGCACAAGCCCAGGCACAAGC
>JAANBB010000755.1:0-12025 GCA_014621425.1 Cylindrodendrum hubeiense | reverse complement strand
ATGTAGGGACTCTCTCCACCGAACTCCCTTCCTACAGCACCACCGCTCGCTCGCTTCGTGAGCCACCCGGCCTGCCGCGACTCCAAGGGCAGGCTCTCCACCATCAACCCTCCACCGCCGCCAATACACCTCCATGGTCCCACCACCTCGAGCGGGATCATTTTCGCCCAATCCTGCGCAGACACTTCAGACGGGATCGAGCCACTCCCCCCACCCATCGCAGGCTGCCATCCTCAGCGCTGGCGCAAGCCCAAGCGCCAGCAGTCCAACGGGCACCAACTCTCTGACCAAGATCGTCGTGGCCCAGGTCTATCTCCTGCTAAGCACCATCAAGGAGGATAAGGACCGCGCCAAGTGGGAACTGCAGGTTGATCAATTGAAAAAGGTGAGCTTCTCCCTGCTCACGCGCCCTATCTTGCTAACCACCCTTTCGCGTTAGCTCATCGATGAACACGGCATGGAAGTCTTCTCCAAATACTTCACCCGGCTGGTTGCCGGAAATGCGCCGCAGATATTTCCTGGCCTAAACCGGCCGGTCTCGAATCCGGGAAACTATCACATCCTCGTGGGTGAGATGCGAAAGATCGCGCATGATGCTGAGCAAGCAAGCAAGATCGCAGAGTCGATAGAGAGCGGGACCGAAGACATATTCCGCGACTTCGATCTCTCAACCTTCATGGAGCACTTTAAACTTGATGCGCTCGAGAAGACGTTGTTGTCTCTAGCGTTTAAGATTGGCTCTCGGGGAGATCTCAAGACCAAAGGTAAGCAACTCCTCAACCATCACGCGTCACCAAACTAACTTTAGGCTACCAAAGCCGACGCCATTTTGTCGACAAATTTCCCAACCTTTGTGGATATTATCTCGCGTCCTGAGATCGAAGCGCATGCCGATTTAACCCCCGCTTTCATTGCCCTCATCGTCGATCGATTCATACAACATCATCCTCCCAGCTTCAACGCTTCATCCAGGCGCGATCTTCAAAACTATGTTGCAAAGCGATATATCAGCATGGACCTGGCGCCTCCTTCCGAGGTTCTTGCAGCTCTTGACCTTGGTCGAGTTGTTGCGGAGCGACCGTCCAACACCCTAGCACGTTACATTCAGAAGACTGGTGTCGACTTCACCCGAGATGAGGATACTTGCGTCTCGTATCTTCAGAACCGCCCCAGCAGCATGCAGCTTACTCCCGACCAAGCGTCTTCTGCTTTGACCTTCGCCACCATCAGCCAGACACCACACCATGATCCCAGTGTCTTGGTAGCTGCGCTTCGACGAGTTGTTCCCAAGTCCTTTGAGTGGGTTGAAGTGGTTGCATTCTTCGATCAAGCATCAGCTCGCATCTCTTCTCAACAGTTCTTACGCCTGTACAATGCCCTCCTACCCGTGGCTCAGGATTCCAAGTCTGGCTTGGACATTCAGCGACTATGGGGAGGTGTTTGGACCGAACCGGAAGCGCAGCTGTCCTTCGTAAGCGCTTATGCGTCACTAACCCCTGAGCAGTTGGATGCGACGACGATCCCTGGACTACACCGAAGCATCACACTCGATGATTATGTCAACTCACCTCCTAACGTCCGCGAGCGAGCCGCTGTGGCGGTCAAGCATCCCTTGGTATCCGTTGCTGCGCTCTCCTCAATCTTCAATGTGGCGCTCAGTTCGGTCCATGCGTCGCAAAGTGTTGAGGCGAAGCGGTTGTTCCAGGAGGTTGTCGTACCTAACCTTGACATTTTCCTCGTCTCTGCTTTTGAGGTTCCCCGACAGTCATGGGCCACGATGGCTGTCGATACCCTCAACTCCCTCTTCGAAAACTTCCTATACAAGCGATCGCCAGAGTACGATTTTGTTCTTGATAGCCTCTGGAAGAAAGACAAGGAATGGGTGACCCAGCGGTTGATTGACGCCCATGCAGTCAAGCCTGTCGACCTTCCCCTTGTCTTCGAGCACGCAGTGAAGCACAAGTGGCTGGATGGGCTCGTGTATTTGCCAAACGGGTTTGGCATTGACCTAGCTGCTCTGGCTCATGCCGAAGGGTATCTGGACCTCACAAAGTGGGCTCGGTTTAACGCCGATCGAAGCAACGAGATCTCTCGCACCCTCCTGCAGTTCTTGATGATCAAAGCCGCATTAGAGATTCAGTTCCAGCGAACCCCTCCCGATCCTCCTGTCAAGACCAGCACGACCCTTCAAGTTCGCACCGTCTCGGCATTACTGGCGATTCTCGAGGACTTCTTGCCCAAAGCTCCCGTTCAGGACTTGATCATTGTGCAACGCCACTGCATCACAGCTTACCCGCGATTGATCAACTACGGTGAAGGCTACGATGACATTGTCGACACGAACGGCAAAGATGGCAACGCTCTACCGCCTGCCGCCAACAGCAAAATGGAGGAGCATTATAAGAAGATGTACAGCGACGAGATTCAAGTCCGCAATATCGTCGAAGTGCTAGACCGATACAAGCATTCCAGGGAGCCCTTGGATCAGGATGTCTTCGCCTGCATGATCCACGGACTCTTCGACGAGTACAACCATTACGTGGATTATCCGCTTGAGGCTCTTGCGACGACGGCGGTCTTGTTCGGTGGTATCGTTTCCCACAAGTTGATTTCGGATCTACCCCTTAAGATCGGGCTTGGAATGATCTTGGAGGCTGTTCGGGACCACATGCCGGATGACCCAATGTACAAGTTCGGTTTACAGGCCTTGATGCAACTGTTGGTGCGTTTCCGGGAATGGCCCGGATTCTGCAAGCAGCTTCTACAGATCCCCGGTCTTCAAGGCACAGAAGCTTACAAGAAGGCGGAGGACGTCGTTCATGATCATGAGGATGAGGCTGTCCGTGGCCGTAACGGCGCCGAGACGCCTCATGGCCTTGCATTCCCTGCCGATTCCTTCGCTAATGGGAATACTGAAGAGCCAGCCAACGCGGATCGTCAACCGCCCGCATTCAGCTCTATCAACGTTGACCCGCACCTCCCAGGCACCGAGTTCGATGAGCCTGATGAAGATGATCAGGACAAAGTTCAGTTTGTCTTGAACAACATCACCGAAGGAACATTGCGGTCAATGTGCAAGGAACTTCGCGAGACCATGGAGCGCAAGCATCAGCAATGGTTTGCTTGTCACCTAGTCGAGGAACGCGCCAAGATGCAGCCAAACTACCATCACGTGTACCTCGAGTTGGTCAAGCTATTCGAAGACAGGTCTCTGTGGAGCGAAGTCCTTCGAGAAACTTATATCAGTGTGGCCCGCATGCTAAACTCGGAGGCCACAATGCAGAACTCCACTGAGAGAACACATCTGAAGAACCTTGGTGGATGGTTGGGGCTTTTGACGCTGGCTCGAGATCGACCTATCAAGCACAAAAACATCGCCTTCAAGCAGCTACTAATCGAGGCTCACGACACCAAGAGGTTAATCGTTGTCATTCCCTTCGTCTGCAAGGTCCTGCTTCAGGGTGCCTCCTCAGCAGTGTTCCGACCTCCCAACCCCTGGCTTATGGATATCATTCATTTGCTCATTGAGTTGTATCATAATGCGGAACTAAAACTGAACCTCAAGTTCGAGATTGAGGTTCTGTGCAAGGGCCTCAACCTAGATCACAAAAGTATCGAGCCTTCGGGTGAGATCTTAAATCGCCCTGTGATCGAAGAACCTGCAGAGGTACTACCCCAGGAGCAAATTGACGCATTTGAAAACCTATCTCTGAACGGCATGGGCTCTGCCGTTGGAGCGGGACTATCTCCTCAAGCCATTGCACCAACCATACCCGATCTTGGTCCATTGATCAACATTCCCCCCACTAATGAGATGGTCGTCAGCGCTACCCGACTTCATGAGATCGTTCGCACTGCTCTCAGCCGGGCTCTCCAGGACATCATTCAGCCTGTGGTAGATCGATCTGTCACCATTGCCGCTATCTCCACGCAGCAGATGATCCACAAGGATTTTGCTACGGAGCATGACGAGAACCGGGTGCGAACCTCAGCTGTCAACATGGTTAAAGCCACTGCTGGTAGCTTAGCCCTCGTTACCTCCAAGGAGCCTCTGCGAGCCAACTTTACCAACTATATGCGGAACCTGTCGAATGACCTTCCACAGGGTCTTCCGGAAGGTACCATTATTATGTGTGTCAACTCTAACTTGGACCTAGCCTGCAACATCATCGAAAAGCAGGCCGAGGAAAGGGCTGTTCCAGAGATTGAGGAGATGATTGAGCCAGAGCTGGAAGCCCGCCGCCGCCACCGACTCCAGAGACCTAACGACCCCTACTTTGACTCGAACCTTAGCCGATGGGCCATGGCAATTCCCAACCCTTACAAACTGTCGCCTAGCATGAACGGCTTGAACCCCGAACAGATGGCTATCTACGAAGATTTTGCTAGACAGCCTCGAAGCACAGCTATTCCTGCCCCTTCGCATGGCCCTTCTACTTCCGATGCGACCAGGTCGCTTGCCAACGAGGTGTTGCAGGAGCAATTCAACACCATGCCCAACCTGCCAACACCCGCCGAAACGCCATCCATTCAGCAACACTTGGGTGCCCAGATGCAGCCATATGCACCTCCCCATGCGGCTGCTGCAAACAACATGGCCAACGGGCGAACACCAGCTTTCCAGATGGATGTACGAGGTCTAGCCGAGCGAGTTAACAAGCTACTTCAGGAACTTCTCCGAGTTGCCGGTGAAGCACGGGAGGAGCATTTCTTGGGTCTCCCCAGGCCTCACCCCGTCCTGGATGTTGTTGATGCTCTTGTTCAGCTGATCATTAAGACGTCGCAGAACTCTGAAGAGTTTGCCATTTATGCCGCTGAGCAGATCAGCGCACTCATCTTCCAACAGGTCGAGGACAACTTGACACTCGAGAGCTTGGTCCACGTTCTGGAAACCTTGAGGAAGATCTCCGGCCCAGGTCTCAACAACCGAGTCCGCGCTCTGTTCAGCCAACAACCCGGTCCTACCTTTCTGAGCCTGCCATTGCTTGCAGCATTGACCCGGACTGACCTGCTCGATTGGAGGAACATCGACCTTGCCATGTCCAAGGCACTCCTAGCCCGCAAGGAGGGCTCTCTCGACTTTCTAGAGCATATGCTGGACCTCGCACTCCTGAACAACCGCCCGATTGCCTTGTACGCTGACTTTGTTCGAACTCTGGAAGCTGCCTGGGCTTGGATCTGCGAGGATCCCAACTCGCCTGCTGGCCAGCGGGTTAAGAACAAGCTCACTGGCTCCGGACTGCCCCGGCCATCCCAGGTCACCGACGACCAGGCCACCTTCCGACAGGACCAGATGGAGTATGTGTTTGAGGAATGGGTCCATCTCTGCAACAACCACAATGCCTCTGAGAAGGCTACGGTTGCCTTCGTTCAACAGTTGCAGGTCAAGCAAGTCATCCGCGACCGAGATGACTTCTTCTTGTTTGTCCGTATTGCCATCGACCTCTCTGTCGACCGGTTCGAACACATCCTTCACGCCGGTGCTGTCGGTGACGCCTACGTCATGGTTGATTCATTGGCCAAGCTGATTGGTACCTTTATCGGCATGCAGCCAGAGACGCCGGGCTCTCGAGCGTCGTTTGTGGACTCTACACTAGCATTGATCACTTTGGTGCTTAATCATCACCATGTCAACCGTGGAGAGCAACTGAACCAGAGGGTGTTCTTCCGACTTGTATCCATGGTCCTACATGAGGTCCATACTATTTCTGAGGACCTTGTTGAGGAGGAACGTCGCGATGTTATGCTCAAGATTGCCACTAGGTTCGCAGGGATGGGACCTACCCATCTTCCCGGCTTCATTTACGCCTGGCTCTCTCTCATCCAGCACCGCGCTTTCCTGCCGGTGGTCCTCAAGATGCCCGAAGGCGCCGGATGGGCAGCTTTTGTCGACCTTGTGTGCCAGCTCCTCGACACCCTCGGAGAGCAGCTCAAGGTATTCGAGGTATCCAACGTTGCAAAGGAGATCTACCGCGCCACCCTCAAGCTTCTCGTAATTCTGCAGCATGACTTCCCCGATTTCATCGCAGCCAACCACGTCAAGCTCTGTGCCAGCATCCCGCCGCACTGCACCCAGCTGCTCAATGCTGTTTTGGCCGCTAACCCACAGCAGAGCCCCAAGCTCTCCGAAACCCTCCCTCCTGGCGTCAAGGCCGATCGACCAGGTGAGGCCAGGGTCAGCCCTGGACTGGTGGACGAGGCGACCGCGATCCTCCATGATGCTGGACTACTCGGCATCCTTGACCAAGCTCTCGAAAACGGCCCTTCGGAGGAAGTCGTGGCCACCATCACCCACGCTATTACACACAACCCGCCAAAGGAGACAACTTATGGACAAATCCCCGTCATGGCGAATGTGCGAATCATCGGGGCTGCGGTCATCTACATTGGACAACATGCCGCAGACCAGGCCGCCCAGGCGGGCACAGCTGTGACGGTGTCGGGCGAAGAGGCTGAGGTGTCTACCCTATCTCTCCTCATCCACGAGCTCTCGCCAGAGGCTAGGTATTACCTTCTGGCCAGCATGATCAATCAGCTGCGATTCCCGAACGCCCACACGGACTTCTTTAGCCAAGTCCTCCTGTACATCTTTGGCAAGGACCTAAACGACCCGGAGGAGTCGGAGATCCGTCAGGAGATCACTCGAATTCTGCTTGAGCGCCTTATCGGATTCTGGCCGCAGCCCTGGGGCCTGATGTGCACCGTCCTGGAGTTGGTGAAGAACGAGAAGTACATGTTCTTCGATCTCCCGTTCATCAAATCAACCCCAGAGGTAAGCTTTACAAACACCTTCTTGTTGGAATTACAAAAATACTAACATAACATCAGGCTGCCGAACGATTCGCTCAAGTACTCCAACGGGCCTAAGTGACATGACGACCGCGACAGATGGAGGCGTAGTGGAATACTGAGATACAAGGAGGATACATTTGAACCACGCAATGGCGATGATTTCTGGAATCAGTGCAGTACATCGTCGAGAGATCCAGGGGGCGTTTGGTAAAGGCTCTCTCGGAAATTATAGAGATGTAGTGTCAGCGGGCACTGGCTACCTTGTCTGGGGGGATGAGGCGCCCGGGCCCAAGGGCATGCGGTAATACTGTATTAATGTACGATAAAGTAGTTTATGAGGTGTGAAGAAAATACTAGGCGTATGGTTTGTTACAAAAAAAACATACAAGATCACAAACTGAGCACACGGTGTGGGTGTGGGTGCGGTTCTGCTCCCTGAGGAAACTTGAGTTGAATGGAAGAGAAATAGTTGATCGCCTCCCCAGATCAAATGGTGACATGTCCTCGCATAATTTGCGTGGCAGTCCCTGATAGCTTGACTGTGTCAATCTTGGAGTCGCGGAGGGCGACTTCAACTACGATGTTACTCTCCCGGCCCATCTCCACGCCTTGATCGATCTCGAAGCGGAAGGTTTGGTTTTGGAGGTCGGGTTGCCCGAGGGTAAGGTAGCTGGAGAGGGCACATGCGGCACTCCCCGTTGCGGGATCCTCCATAGCCGACTCCATCATACGCGAGCGGATAGAGAAAATGGTCTTGCCATCCTCCTCTCTCTGCCCAGTGTTAACGAAAAAGTACTTTGACAGGTGGCCCTGCTGCCAGCCGTCATCGAGGAGTTGATGAGGGTGGAAGGGGGAGACGCTCGTGGTCACGATTGCGAGGTGGTCAAGATCGGGGAGATTGACGAGGGCAAACGTCATGCCTTTAACAATACTGAAGAGTGGCGCATCGAGTTCGAGGCGTCGGATAGCCGGGTCGGAATTCAGCTGGCCCGGGGCGGGGTCGGGCAGGTCGGCAAAGGATCTACGGTGCTGGCGGACGTTATACGGGATAGCAGCCTGGATGTGGGAGGGAGCCGTCTCGACGAGAGGTATGGGGCCGGCCTTTGTAATGAGGGTATCGACGCCCTGGGGTCGGAGGAAAACGGCAGTGCCGATGGTGGGGTGACCGGCAAACGGGAGTTCGGCATCGGTGACGAAGATGTCGATGACGCGCTGCTTGTTGGTTTCGGGATCGGGGACATCGTGGACAAAGACAGTCTCGGAAAGGTTAAACTCGCGGGCGATGGCCTGTTTCTGGGCTTGGGAAGGCGGGGGAACGCTTGCGGGTATTGTGACGACAGCGAGGGGGTTGCCGCGATAGCGAGTCGTGGTAAAGACGTCGAGGGTGACGAAGGGGAGCTCCATATTCGCTATCTCTGTTGAGCTTCGGAAAGCCTATAGCTGTCGCGGGGTGCGTGCGGGCGATGCACAATGGCGTCGGGCGTAACTTAGATAGGTAGTTAGGTGATAGACGGCTGGCAAAAGGGTGAAATTTTGGTGATGATGAAATAGTGTGATATGTTTGTGTGTGTGTTTGTGTGCAAGTGAGGGGACGGAGGGGTGATTGTGGTGGTGGTGTGGGGTCGAAATGACGAGGGAAGCCTGAGTCAGTGAAAGAAAGTTGGGGCTAGGCAGAGGTAGATACAGTACTGTAGATGGTATAGGGTAAGCCGCGGATGGGGATTGGCCAATGGAAGGTGGGAGCATTTCGAGTTTAGGCCTAAGGCACGCCCAGGCAACGGGCACACCCCAAGCAAAGGCAAGGCAGCGAGACAAGGGACTTGTTGGGGGACATGAACCACTCAGGAGCAGCTGCAAGGTAAAGGAGCAGCGAGGTTGGATGTAAGCTTGCGTTCCTCAGACATTGGGGGGCCGTCCTGCACTGTCCTCGGCAGTGGGGCGGGGGCAATGAGGAGAAATGGGCCGCAGATGAGCTCTTGTGATGACCAAGAGCTCAGGTTTGCGCCTAGGGGATGGAATCAGGCCTCGCCCAGGAGTTGGCCTCAGGAAGTATTGCATACACAGAGTAAGCACCGGCGAGGTCGCTTACACCTCGCACAGAGGGCAAAATCAAGACGGATGGATGGACATCATGCGATGTTGGCCCGGTTTCGGGGCGAGGTGTGCCAGTCCCCTCCTGGGTGTGGGTGGAGCAGCACCGGACTGCACGCGAAAGCAAGGGGGAGGGGGAGCTAGAGCTGCACAGAAGCCCACCTCGTGGACTTCAGCTGGGTCAAGCCCAGTTTTCTCGTGTACGGGAAGCCGTCGAGTACAAAGGACTGTAGGGTAGGTTCAGTAGTCGAAAGTCAGGCCATGAATACATACATGATAGTACGTCGGAGAAAATGGAGGCCAGGGGATGGTACCCCATGGATGACGACAATGACACGGCTGCCGGATGCAGAGTAGTAGGCAGATAGCGTTGCGGTCGTGCCCACGAGCCCCAGCTCAGGCAGGGCTTCCTCGTACGGCCATGTAAGTGCGTGTAAGAGGAGTGGCTGTCGCGGCCTCAGGGGGAAGAAACAAGGTTGGGTGGTTTTGATGTCTCACTTTGTTAGCCGGAAACATGAAAGTGACGAACGAGGGGATGGGAACGGGAGGTATGCGCCGAGGGATGTTTCTGCACAAGGTGCTACGTAGTGCAATAATAATACACCGTCACCGAGAGTAGGAAGCGAAGAAACAACAATCAAAGGTGCATCCAGAATAGCGACAATAACAACGGTTGGGGAGGCCGAGGACAGGGACCAGCACGGCAAAACAGCGTGCAGAGTGGGAACACGCCCGAATAAGGAAGCGAGCGCTCTGGGCTCTGGGCGGCTGCTCAGCGCTGAGCGTTGGCATCAGACGAGGGGTATGGGGCCGGCTGGGCCAATGTAAGTGCTATATGTAGGTAAGCACGGGTCGTCAACGCCTGGAGACGCCGCCCATCCATGTCCATGTCGGTCTGCTCTATTCTGTCAGTTTGTGTGCATCGGATGTTGCGGGTTGGGTACCACTGGAGCAAAAGGGAGGGCGAAAGGGAGGGCGAGAGGGAGGGAGGGATTAAACAAAACGGCCCATGGAGAAACAGACGTAACGATTGGCAGAGTGATGAAGGATGTTGAGACACCGCCCTCCCAGTCTCACACACTCGCTCACCCACTCTTACACGCTCACTTACTCTCACACAAGGCATGTCTCTCTCACACGACCTGAGGCACAGACGCGGCAAGCGATGCTGGTTGACACACTGACACACTGACACACAGACACGCATGCTCGGAGAGATCGATTGCCATGGGCGACGGGGGTCTGACCTGGTCACCAGGAAGGGTCCAACGGGGCTCGCCAGGGTCTAACGGGTCTTGATGGAGAAAATGATGGGGATGAAGAGATGATCCGGTCCACTCGTCATCTTCTGGCATACGAAACGGGGCGACGTACCACCGACGGCACCGCTGGAGTGCTCGCTGGAGTGGCCCGTTCTGGCATGGCATTCAAGAGGTACGTACGGAGTACGTCGGCACAATTAGATACTATGACATATTAGTCGCAAGGTTAATGAGAAAGCGGCTTACACGTCGCACGCTTTCAGTGCCTCGAGTGCCAGAGTGCCCACTGCCCAACGCCATCAGATACAGATCGGCGGCGTACTAATAAGGTACGGTACGTACGACTACGTGCGACTGCACATCTCCGTATGCGCAGCGGCACCGCAGCACCGCAGCACCACACCGAGCACTCCGTCCGGCCCTGCATACCTGTCTGTGTTAGTGCCGACTGAAGAATTTCAGGGTCCCCGACGGACGAAGGCACTAACTGACAAGACCCGGAGTGGCCCGGCGGCCGGAAGGGCCAGAGGGCGGGTGAGGCGGCAGGGTCGTGGATCAAGGGCGACCTAGGGTGGCCAGGAGCCCAGGTGGCCTGGGAGCAGCCAAGCCATGAGGCGGCGACTAATCTGTACACGAAAAAAGTACGTACTTAGCCTGCGTACTACTGGCAATGCTTGACGTGAGAGAAACCCCATGGCAGAGGGAAGGCCGGAGGAAGACAGGAAAAGGCCTCGGCCAAACCTCGTTCTGGAACAAGGGACCAATCGGCGGACGGATGATTGTATTGATGCCCCTGCTGAGTCGCTCCGGAGGACGAGATGCACGCGCCCAGCATGTATTAGAGCGCAGCATCCAGAACCCAGCCAGAACCCAGCCAGCACCCAGCCAGCTCCGTCCGTAAGAAAGACGGTATGGATGCAGAGTAGACCGCATCGAGCACCTACATCGAGTCTGGGTACGACGTGTTGCGCCCATTGCCCGCCCACCGCCACTCTCCGTGCCATCCATCCCGCATCCATGCCTTCCCCTCCCTCGGCGCCTCTCTCCCTTGTAATCTGTAGCTGGGACTGTATTGGTGGTTTGTTGGTGTTGGCGCCCAGCTGCTGCCAGCACCCGCACGCACCGGCCAGCACCCGCACCGGCCGCACCTACAGCCTCCCATTTTCTCCCTTGTTGCGCCGCGCTGCAGCAGCGCCGGAGGTCTGAGGTGCTGCACGGCTGGGCGCGGTTCGAGCTCCCAGATGGGCCTCGCACCGCATTGGGCTGCCCGGGCGGCCGTTGGGCGTGCGTGCTCTGAGGCCGCATCTGCGTGTGATGGGGGCCCTCTTTTTATTTTATTCCCTCTCGAACGCTCGCTTGTCAATCACTTCTTTTGCCTCTGTGACGGACCGCGGCGCTGCCTCGTTCTTTTTTTTTTTTTTCCTTCTCCTGCGCCCTTGTCGGCTGGGTCCTCTTTTATTTTTTTTTCTGGACCCAGGATCCATGGATTTTTCCTAGATGCTCTGGCGCGCCCCACTGGCATCTAGCGCGCCCCACTCCCGGCAGCCATGCACGCCAGTCCCAAGCCAATGGTGGCGAGGGGAAACGAAAAAAAAGTAAGTTCGAGCTCTCGTGCTCGTCCTGCCTGGGGCTGCCTGGGTCTGTCTGGGTTGCCAGGGGGTGTGGGCTGGGTGGTCGTCTCTTGCTCGTCTTGCTCGTCTCTTGCTCAGTCTCTCCTGCTCTTACAGCGCCAGCCTGCGAGGTGCTGCAAGGCGAGACCCCATCCGACAACCACCCCCCCAAATCCGCCAACCAGCCCGCCAGAAACTCATACATTCATCCACTACCTGAGCTTTCCGTCGTGCGTCCGCCTTCCCCAGTACCCAGTGTCCACTTCCCAC
>JAANBB010000754.1:0-12025 GCA_014621425.1 Cylindrodendrum hubeiense | reverse complement strand
TCGATTCAAATGTTGCATCCCGGGGAGGCCCCAAAGCTCAGCAGAGCCCAGCAACAGGTTTGCCTTGGTGTCTTAAAATCCAAGTCACGCTCAACCTGGCGCCCACACACACACCCACACTCGCTCGACTGGCTTCTCTTATGACGGAGGGCACGGTGGGGATAATAGACGGTTGGCGTCTACCACCACCACCACCAGTAGCAGTGACCACCATGAAATGGCCCAAAGCCCAAGGTCTAAAGCCCAAACGACGTCCGCTATACCTATAGCATGGCGGGTCAGAAGATGATGAGCCTCGTACAGATGACTTCACTGGAGGGCTGGTATTTTTAGCTAGCTGGGGCGAGTATAAAATGGAGGACTTCGGTACCTCATCCTGGGGTTGGGACCCAGAAACCGATCTATCTCATCTTGCAGCCGTTGGTGACACACACGAACCGAAACGCAAAGGACAAACAAGCAGATCTGAAGAAGAAGAAGAAGAAGCGAGAGAAGAAGGAACCAAACGCCATCAACGTACCTACCTACCTTAGCCAGACCTCCTATTGCGCCCACCGTTTAGGACGCCGCTTGACAGTCACCCACCCTCGCCGCCACCTCCCATCCCCACCGCCAATCGTCTCTCAACCCGAGAGAGTGCGCATAAGTGCAATCAAGAGGCACCTCCCGTACCAAACTAGCCTCACCGTCGACAAGAAGCGGTCACAGCCAAGATCCCGTACCGGAGCCTGTCGTTGGAGCCTCCCCCGACTCATCACTTACACTGTACCCTGGCGTCGCCTTGGCCTCCATTCCTGGACGCCAACCACCTACACCACCACCTTCAGCTCTCAGCCCCCGATCATCAGCCCGTGGCGCCGCGCCGGAATACAATAAAACGTCAGACCGCCTGCTGGATATCCGGCACTTGGGTTGTCAACCGCACATCTCACGCCTATCATCACCGTATCCCGTTCGCGACTGTCGCTGCTCTCTCCAAACCGGACCGGACCAACCACAGGATCCCGGACGCGCATCAGCAACGGTTCAGAATAGACACGGAAAACACAGCAGCACAGCAATACAGCACCGTCGAGTGTCATCATCACTGCCTCCTTCACCTCACCTCGCCTCCCTCACCTTGAGTTAACCTATCCCGGGAGTCTGCGCCTCTCCGTCGCTGTCCGACTCGTTTGTTCTGTGCCTCTCAGCCTCCCCGGTTAGCGATTCGCCCACGCAAATCCATCTGTCCCGCCCCGCCGCCCCGGTTGACTACCCCGTTGGATGCACTGCTGCTGCAACTGACGCCCACACACCCTGCGAAGACAATACGGACTTGGCCGTGTTGCAACTCCCCAGCCCGGACCGGACGCACCCCAGAGTACCTGGGTTTCCTAGTACCTCTCCCGGGTATCCAAAGTACCTCCCACTAGCTTCCGTCCCCAGAAGGAGACATTGGTGAGAGAGCAAGGGAGCATCGAGTGCTGTACAGTATACATTAATACTCTCTACGGCATCACTCGCAGTCCACCAACCCTCATCATCCAAACTCTACCAGGCCCGACGCACCTCGTCATCGTCCACCATCACCTCGTCTGTTATACATTATACTTGCTCTCTTCCCGGCTGTGCAACCCAACCCACCTCGTCTCTCCCGACGCAGCCGAACCAAAGTGACTGTTTCCATGCTTCCCGACTGTCGTCGACGAACCAGTGGTGAGTACCGGAGCGAGCCCGATCCCTTTCCCCCCCATCTCCCACGTCTCTCACGTCGCTCGCTTTACCTCACTTTACCTCCCCTTCTCCGAGTGTCGCTGCCCATCACCGCTCTTCTCCCTTTCCTACCTACCTACGCTACTACTCCCTCCCTCGATACCCCTCCTCCTCCCTATCCCCCCCGCCGTTGGCTGTTGGCTTGCGGCTGGCTATGTCCCTACCCGACGCTTTCATCCTCCTCCCGCCCGCGCGCACACGCTGACTGGTGGCCACCGTCCCAAGAACAGCCACTTTCCTGAACAGACGCCCGACACCGCCTGCCTTCCCTAGCGCTTCAGCCACCAAGACAGGCAGCGTCCAACCCGAGCCAGCGCCTGAGCTTGAGCCAACGCCTGAGGTGTCTCTGCCTCCTATTTCCTCGCTACCTGCCGGGCCCTTCTCCGCTACGAGTCCCCCCCTGCAGTCCCCTATTCTTACACTCCTGCGGCGACTCGACCACTGCGGCGCCTACCTACGTAAAGCTGCCTGCGACCCCCACCCCTGATCCTCTAACCATCCACTGGGGCTAGCACCACCCTACAGTGTCGCAAGCCCGTGCGTACCCCAAGGAAAGGCCCCCTCCCCCAAGAAGCCCACACTTGCACGCCCACACCCACACCAACGCCCCAGAACCTGGCCTGAGTGCCCGCCATTTCAACCACAAGCTCTCCGCCCGCCTCCCTCCGACTCCGACTCAGACTCACCCACAATCCCTCTCTTGCGACCACCGACTCCGACGTCGCTTCCGCCATCGTCACCGTGAGCCGACTCCTCTCGACTGCTCTCGTCCCCGCGATTCTATTGATGGCCTACAAGTAGCCGCCTGCTTTGTTCCTTCTCACGTCACCCTCTTCAGCGCCACAGCTGCCTGCGAGGTGAGTCCTACTCCTAGCCCTTGGCGCTCGCTGCCCGCCACTCTCCTGGCTGCGTCCTCGAGCGGGAGCGGGCATTCCAGCTGTCCACTTCCCTGCCCCGAGGCTGCCTCGTCGGCCATCTCCCCGCTCTGCTGCAGTCACTCTGGGATGCTGATGCAATGGTCCAAACAGGCTCCCAACAAACCCTCTGACTATCTCGACGACTCGCAGTTGTTTTTTTGCCGAACCGGCGCGCACCCACAATATTCTGCCCACATACCTTCCTCTAGGGCAACATCATCCGATCCAGCATCCACTCAAGCCTAGTCTTGCCATCACTTACGATGGCCCAGCACGGCTTCAACCAATTTGGCCCCGGCCATAACGCCGGTAGTATTGATCCCAACGACCTCGCCATGGGCAGCGGCTACCCTGCGTCCTTCTCCAACAACAACAACACCAATAATAACAACAACAACTTCAACTCCAATTCTGGTAGCGGCACCAACGGCTTCTCTAGCGGCTCTGCCTTGTTCGGTGATGACGAGCTCCTCGATGGCCTCACTAGTCCCGCAGATGCCCAGTCAGGCATGTCGGGTCAGGGTCAGGATTTCTCAGGTATCATGGGCTTCTCCCAGGGAGGGTTTGCTCAACCCCATATGAACGGCTATTCAAACACCCCTGATGGAGACCCGATCCAGAGCCCGTACGCTGCCGGCTTTACCAATCAGTTCCGCCAGATGCAAGCCGGCCACTCGCTTGGTACCTCGCTGCACTCCCCGCTTTCCTACTCCAACTCTCCTTTGGCAGACATGAACGCCGACGACCCAAACCTCCTCAAGGCCCGAGCCCGGATGTCCCAGCAGATGCAGCGAAAAACATCAAGCAGCCGTAGCCCGATGACCCCAAAGACCGCCACCATCCATGGAATGAACATCGGATCCCAAGACTCCCAAGGCTTTGGAGCACAGCCCATCCGGACCACCGGCATGCATGACAAGTCGCCCTCTGGCCAGTGGATGAACACTCCGACCGGCAGCATTCCCGCCTCGTACAACTCCGGTTTCTCCTCGCCCATGCAACCATCTATGGGTCAGATCAACGAAGTCATGATGAAGGGCGGTACTTCAATGCCCGCTAAGCTCGGCGTGCCCCCCGCCGCAGTCTCGTCACAGGAAATGAAGCGGAAAAGACGTCGAGAGTCCCACAATCTGGTCGAGCGCCGCCGACGTGACAACATCAACGAGAGGATACAGGACCTCAGCAGATTGGTTCCCACTCACCGCCTAGAGGATGAGAAGATCCGAAAGCTCATCCAGAACGGGACCCCGCTTTCTCCCACCCTCACTGGCATCCCCAGTCCATCCCAGGCAACTTCAAGTCTTGCCGGGCCCGGCGCGCGGAGAGCGGCCGGAGCTAGCGCTGGCAACATTACCACTGGCCTTCCGCTCGAAGAGAAGGACAAGGGCCCCAACAAGGGTGACATCCTCAACGGCTCTGTTAGCTGGACCCGGGATCTCATGTGGATGCTCCACCTCAAGCTTCAACAGCAAGAGGAGATGATGAATACGATCGCTGAGCTTGGCGGTCATTTCCCATTCGAGCAGACCGAGGACGAGCGACGCATGCAAACTGAGCTCATGGATGCCATCTCTAAGAACGAAAACGGCATCTTCTCTTACTCGCGCACCGCTGGATCTGGCCTCCGTGTGCCTCACCACACCGACTACCGAGGTGAGCCCGTTGATGGCTTGGGCGGAGGCGTCGACCCCCTCTCGATCAGCCCAGATGAGAATGGAAGTGGTGTCATGGCCGGTGGCCTGGGAGACGCCGACCAGTACTGGCACGACCCCGATGATAACGGCAGTGGACGAGCCTCCCTCAATTTCAAAGAGGAAGACGAGTACGACATGGACCTCACTCAGTAGTTGGCCAGTCAAATTCGACCATCATTTTCTCCAGATGGCCCTATCATGATAGGTCCAGATGATGACGATGAATACTTGGCCTCTTGCTTGCATTGTTTGCTTTCGGCGTTCGCATCATCATGGCATCTCCGCCCTCCTCTACAGCTTTGCTCAGCATTTAGGGGCACCGCTTTGAGGGCTGTGGCTCCTTCGGCGTTGGGTTTATTTGCGACCCAGCAGGGTTGTTCTGGTTTGTTTGACGTTTTTCTCCCCGAGGAGCGATTTCGGGGTGTCAGGGCGTGGGTAAGGTATGGTATATAGGCAGGCTTATACAGAGCTGGGGCATATCCGAACTATTTTCTATCCTTCTCCTTTTTCTGGGTTCTGCTATTGGTTCTTTTCGCTGGGGTTTTGTTCGTCTTTGCGTTGCGAATACCTTTGTGCTCGATCAAGGGCGGGGGACGGAAGGGAGACACGGGACTGGGGGCATATGGGACTTCTTCTTCATTTTCATCATTCCGTTGTTTAATCCATGGTACTACCATGTTCTTGTTCCTGCTTGGCGATTCTGGCAATGGGTATTGGCTTCATTGCACGGATTTCTCGGGCGGGGCTCGAGCGTCAGGTATCTGCATTTGTGTATTTATCATAGTTTTACATCCTTTTATCATTATGTTTGCTCAGATACCAGCAGCGAGCTACCTATTATACAATCATGTTCCAACTCTTCAGGTCTCGAGTCCCGGCATCCAATAAATACATGCCCCGTTGTGTTGCAAATGGTCGTAATGTGACAGAAGTCAAGGCCCAATCACCAGTGTCGGGTGCACAGCAGGTGTTCACTCATGGCGGTGAGCATGTTCCAGACCTCCTTGCGTTTCATTTCCTCCTGCAGGGCGATTCGCTCGAGGGCGCATTGGCCATCAAAGTACTTTGACAGCTGCTGCCAAGCCGTGCGGAGCTTGTCATCGGTGAAGCGGCGGGCGATGGCAGAGAGGTAGCGTGACTCCTTACCCGTGGCCTTCTTGGCGTCCAGGATGATGTGCGGAGTTAGCCCAGCGAGGTGGGCGTGGTCGTTGACGGAGGGGTGGGCAGTGGCAATGGGGACGGCCTTGCGAGCGTGGGCAGTGGCCTTCTCGGCGGCTTCGCGGTGGGCCTTGGAGGCGATGCGTTCGAGTCGGGCCTTTTCTGCGGCCTGCTCCGTCATGGTGGGGACGTGGGAGCCGTCGGTGCCGGAGTGATCTTCGGAGGACTCGGAGGTGCGGGGCGGGGCTGCACCGGATGAGTCCTCGGAGCGGGCCCCGTCGGCGTCGGCTGCGGCGCGGAGTTCCTCGGCTTCCATCTCGTAGTCAACCTCGTAGAGGATCTCGGGCCAGACGACGACGTAGGCGAAGGTGCACAGTTGGGTGACCCAACCCCGGCGCATGAGCCAGGCGAGCATGAGTAGGTAGGTGGGCCGATGGGCCTTGCTGGGGGAGAAGTGCTTGTAGGGGCGAGGGCACTGGGAGAGCTCGGCGAGGAAGTTTGGGAGGGGCGGAGCAAGGGGAAAGGCCCGCTGCCACTCGAGCGTGTCCTGGGGGAGTTGCGTGTAGTCGGCGTTGGGGGACCCGATGTACTGGTCGCGCGCGTGGAGGGGTGGGATGGCGATTGCGCGGCGCCAAAAGATGAAGTGTTGGGCGTACTTGCGGACCTGTCCTACGGTGAGGATATTGCTCTGGCCCACTTGGTAGAAGCTGTGAGAAGGATGTTAGCATAGAAGTTCAACAATGGAGACGTATCTGAACATGGACCGGGTGGTGATCTCGGGGCTTGCACGTACGACATTGTTGGTTTGGAGAGCCGCACAAATTCAACCATGGAGGCGGTTGTTGGATCTGGGTCAGCTTGTAGCTCCGAGATGATCTTCTTTTCATCATCCAGCAGTAGAAGCGCAAAATTGCGATCAAGGAAGCTAGGTTCCTCAAGTGCGTCTTGGCTCATAAAGGTGTTGGCAGTAGTGATCCAGAGGCCGCGTTGAGCCGGCGCCTCGCCCTGGGGGAGGTCGTCGACGTAGAAGGGTACAGGGATTTGGACTGAAGGTGTGAGCAAGCCAGCTGCGGTTTCGAGATGGAGTGTCGCAATTCTGTTCTGCGACACGCCCTCGTAGATGTCATGCATAGCGGCCGCCAGTGACGAGCTCTGCAGGATCTCCTTCCATAGTACGTTCATCTTCTTGCCTATGTCCGATATTAGTTCGCGTGCTCAGGTGAAATAGGAGGATGCCGGGGAAACATACGCTCCTCGCGAGCTTTATCCTTGGCGACTAGGATGCGCTTCGACTCCTTCCAGACGAATTCGCTGTGCTGTTGGCTGTATTTAAAGGCCTTGCTGACCTTCTTGACGAGATGTTCGTAGACAGCTTCGACAACCTCCTTGACCTCGTTGCTCTTGGGGTTGAGGATGAAGACGAGGTTGAACATGGTCATGGAGCTGCGCTTCTCGTCGTCCTCATCCTTTTTGCCATCCTTCTTGCCATCCTTCTCCTTGGGAGGCTGCTGTTCAGCAGTCTTGCCAGTGGTGGAGCCGTCCTGCTCCTGAGAGGCAGTCAGATCATCAGTGTAGGCGGAACGCTTGGATGATTTGGTTGTCTTCTTGGGCTTCTTCCACTTTCCGTTTTCGGGGACATGAATGGGATACGAAACGCAGTAGAGGGGATCTAATGATAGTTGGAAGAGGCGCTTGTGATAGGAACGCGCGGGTGTGAGAATTCCAGCGAGATCACGGGAAGGAAAGCCGGCGACGCGCTCCCAGGGGACGATCTGGGTGCCAGACTCGGTGAAGTAGTGGTCCTCCGGGTTACGGGCTTGCCTGGAAGGTGCGCCGTCGTCATCGACATCCTGGTGGCCTGGCTGGGAGAGGCGCTCAAGGAGGATGTCCTCGAAATCGACGGGAGCCTGTGAGGTACCGGAGCTGGGCTGGACGTGGGGCGGATAGTGGAAGACAAAGGCTGGGCCGTCACGAGAACGGTTGATGACGAGGGCGATGGCGAGGAAGTTGTCGGTGGTGACGAACGGTGTAGCCATGGTGCGGTTACATGGTCCCGCGGGGGCGGCAAAGGTCCTCAGGTTTCAATTGTCGGCGTTGGCCGTCGCGTTTGCCGTCGCTGCTTGAAGATTGAGGCTGTGAAGATGATGCTGTCGTGAACGTTTGTCCAATGATGAGAGCTTCAGTGAGAGTGGAGATGCATGAGCTGAAGTTGACGGCGGCTGGGAGGGCTGAGCCACAGCGCCCGCGCCACTTGTCGATAAGATAAGACTCTGAGGGGTTGGTATGTGGGAAAGCCGCTCATTAGCTCACCTACCCTCCAAGGCATGGCGCCCGCCAAGAAGGGTCCATCCTCCTTTTCAGGGTCCCTCTTTTGGGCGAGAATACGTATTTGGGTGGGCTGGTTTAGCGGGCCCTGTGCCGTCGCTATGCTAATGGCGGTCGATGAATTTTTTTGGGTTGGAGATTTGGGGATATAGGATTGGAGGGCTTCAGGGACTAGACATTGCGGGTAACGACAGGAACGCATGTCGGGTACCCCCGGACCACTCGATTAGCTCCAAAGTTCCATGGGATGGGGAGGTTTCCAATGTTGTGCAATTTGCCAGCCCTGGAGGGGATTGCTCAATCACATGTTTGCGAGCAGCAACTTTCGGTGTGAAGGCCGCTAAAGTTGACCGCTGCTAGACGAGTGGAAAGATGAGTGGAAAGATGAGTGGACATATCCGCGGGCGTCGAAAGGTCCAGGCCGTCCAGGCCGTCCAGCCCAACAGATTCCCCAACACATTGACCGAGGCAAGGAGTGAATTAATTATCCGTAAATTGCGTTGGCCATGCGTTTGCGTACGCATCTGTAGAACCTGCTGGCAAGGAGCTCCAGGCACCGCAAGCTCGCCGCCCGATAGCACCACACCGCTGCGTATCCCAGGAACCACCTAAGGCCACCTATTTAAGCCATTTGACCGCAACCATTCTTTGCCACCAGAAAACAGGTTTACCAGGCTTGTCAGACTGCCAACCAACTGCAACCAACTGCAACCAACTGCCAACCAACTGCCAACGAGCTGTAGATCATCGCGTTTGATTTCCCAACAACCTGGCCTCCGGTAGAGCTGCCTCGCGTCCCAGGGTCACCTGCTACGTCTGTTGCGTCGTCCAGGAGCTGTCAAACGAACGGTAGCGGCGAACTGCCTTCACATGGTCTCGACCGTCCATCTCACTGGCCCACTCGCTCAAGTTTGCCCACAAAACTCACCGTCTTGTCTCCCGACTGGAAGGGCAACAGGTCGTGTGCTTCTGCCAACTTCATCCGCCCCGTCGCCGTCCCGTCGTCGTCGCCCGAGCCTCAGCCTGCCCTCCGCCTTGCCGCTTTGCCGCCCAGGCCCCCGTCTCATCGCCTGTCCTCGCTCCGGCGCCCCCATCTCCACTGTCCACGCCTGCCGGTCGCCCTCTGTCGGTCCCGGATCCCGCACCAGGAGCCCCTGAACCCCTGGAAATGACGACGAATTGAACGTCGCTCCCCTTCTCGCCTTCACCCTCCCGCGAACCTCACTGGCGGCGCCCTGGCCCTCTAGTTCTCTAGCTCTGCATCTGCCTTTCATCCTCTGTGCTGCGCTGCTGCATCTTGGGTCGCAGTCCCCTCCGCCGCCCCCCGCGACCGTCCCCAATACTGTCCCCTCTGTCCCCTCTGTCCCCTCTATCCGTCCCCCCGCCTATCTCATCGACTCCGCGTGTGTGCGCGCCTCCGTCCGTAACCATGTCGCCGTCAGCTCCTAACGGTCCGAACGGCCATGTGCCCTTCCTGCCCCTGACCTACGACAGCAATGACTCTGAAAAGTCAGCCCTTGAGCTCATCCTGACTCTCGCCCCTGACTGGGCCAGCGAGGACTCGCGCGTTGATTTTGTGCGCTTCACCGACGGCATCACCAACACGCTGCTCAAAGCCGTCAACCGCCGGGACGGGCTTTCCAAGCAGGACATCGACCGGGAGTCCATCCTGCTCCGGGCTTTCGGTAACGGGACCGCCATCCTCATCGACCGTGAGCGTGAGGCCGCGAACCATGAGCTACTCTGGAAGCATGGCTTGGCCACCGAGCTGCTCGCGCGCTTCCAAAATGGCATGCTGTACCGCTACCTCCCCGGCACCGTTGCCCGAGCCCAGGATCTCAACGATCCGCCTGTCCTGACTGCCATTGCACGACACCTTGCGCAGTGGCACGCGACAGTGCCCTGTCTCCCCAGCCCGGTCCCCAGCCATGGTGGCCCCAACGGCCACACTAACGGCAACTCCAACACTACGACCAACGGCCATGCAAACGCAGACGGCCAGAAGTCGCACCAGGACATGATCGACAATGCCGCCCCGGGGAAACCCCCGCCTAACATTTGGACGACGATTCAGAAGTGGATCCTTGCCTTGCCCACCGATACCGATGCTCAGCGTGAGAGACAGGCTCTACTACAAAGTGAGCTAGAAGAGATGAGTGAAAAACTCAGCCAGCGTCCTGGACTTGGTGACAATGGGGTATGTGAGATGGTGGATGAAACCCTCTGAACAGGTGGATGAGTTGGCTAACACGGTGATGATTTAGCTCGTCTTTGCTCACTGCGATTTGTTGTGCGCCAATGTCATTATTCACCGCGATGGAGATGCGGAAACGTCGGTGAACTTTATCGACTACGAGTATGCGACGCCATCGCCAGCCGCGTTTGATGTGTCAAACCATTTTGCGGAGTGGGTTGGGTACGACTGCGACTACGCAGCGGTGCCCACGTGTAGCCAGCGGGCGGCCTTTATCCGGGAGTACGTCAAGACGTACTTCAAGCTCACAGGGGAGGCGGTCGACGAAGAGGAGGAGGTGCGCAAGCTCACGGAAGAGGTGAACGTGTACCGAGGGGTGCCCGGATTCTACTGGGGCATCTGGTCGATGATCCAGGCCGTCATCTCCAATATTGACTTCGACTATGCCTCATACGCTGAGCTGCGACTGGGCGAATACTGGGCGTGCAAAGCCGAGGCTGACGGGAGTCGGGAGGCGTCAGGGAAGGAGATGCCACTGCGGGAGAAGACGTGGTGGAGCGAGTGAGGGTTGCATGTGAAGCGGCCTAACGATCGGCTGAGCATGCGGGTTGAGCGAGAAACGGCTTGATCGCATGAGTGGCCGATTCGAGTGTTGAGCGGGCTGGCGCGCGGGTGAGTTCGCCAGTGGGCGACCGAACGAGAGAGGATTGGGTATGCAAAGAACGGATACACAGAGAGAGGGCGTTTGGGGTTCTCAACCGGCCGGTGGTCTCCTTGTTGCGTTCCCGCTCCTCCCGGCCTTTCCTTTTTGACGAGAGACGTCGCTCCGCCGCCCCTTGTTTCTTTTTCGAGTTTTCTTCTTCGGTTCATGATGATACAAAATCAGCTCAACCAGCACGATGGGAATGGCCAAAATGGGGGGGCAGCCATTCAACATGAGCTATGTAAGGCATACGAAGTTGCGTCGGGCATCATACCACACATAGCAGTCTACACCTACCTACCTACACACCTATAATAAAGTACATTTTATGACCGAGCCAGCTGGAAATGACGGAGTTTGCAGTTGCAGCTGCAGATGCCGGCTTCGTGATACATACCTTGCATTTGCCTGGCTGCGCAGCTGTGCAGCTGTGCAGCTGTGCAGCTGCGAGCCATGCCGCCTTTGCTTCTGCCGGCAGCACCTCAATGTCTCTCTCTTCTGTCTTGTCTACCACCTATCTAACCGTGGCACCCCAACCCTCCATCATCCATGATGGGTCGGGTGTCCCCGCAGCCGACCAACCGGGGCGAGGCCCGAAAGAGGCCCTGGGGCGGAAGCTGTGGCTTGTGGGAGAGGGATAATATAAAGGTGGCTGTTGAGCCGTGGTGCGTGCCAGACAAATCTGACAAAGGTGGTGGCCTTGTTTGGCGAGGTGCATCTCATCTGGTTTTGTCCCGTCTCCTCCGCGTCCGCGTCCCCGTCCGCGTCCCCTTCTGCGTCCCCGTCTGCGTCCCCGTCTGCCTCCGCGTCCCGTCCTGCGCAGCTGGCAGCTGGCAGCTAGCAGCTAGCAGCTGTCACAGCTCGGTTCCGTGTCTAGGTCATCCATCAACTGGGGTGTGTGCAATCTGTACTGGGTGGGCGGGACCGTATCCAGCAAGTCGTATGTATGTTGCATGTATGCTGTATGTATGTTTGTACGCGGTGGGGGATGCTCTCATCAGGGCGAAATGCAATGTGATGGGACTAGTCTTTAACGGCAACGACTTCAGACGAGGCGAGATGAGAGGGTCGCGCCTTGACAGCGTGGCTCAAGCCCAGCGTGGCTAGGTAGATACCTACCTAGGTAGAGGAGCTCCGGAAGTGAGGTAGCAATAACATGGTAATTAAGAGTGGTACTACGCCCCATGTACCTGTGTTTGTATGCGTTTGTATGTATTTGTGCGTAGCGCGTGCAGTGGCGTGTGCTTTGTGGCGGCGGTTGGGGGCCCTTTGGGTTCTTGGG
>JAANBB010000753.1:0-12027 GCA_014621425.1 Cylindrodendrum hubeiense | reverse complement strand
TGCCGGAGCCACTGGGTCCCAGGGCCGTCAGGGCTCGTGGAGCGCCAGGGCCGGGGTGCGAAGGTGCGTCCACATGTAGGAGTGCCGATCCAGAATACGACCACCATGGCAAGACTTTTTGGTGGGATAATTCTGCGGTGAGAACGAGGCAAGACGGCCAGGCGGGCTTGGAGCGCGCGGCATTGTTGTAATGTTGGGGAAGGGTTTGCGCACGGATTGGCGGTATGGTCGTGAGCGTGGAACGGACGACACACGGCCTTGTCGGTGAAGCCAAACGGGCCATGGCCCATGGCTAACAGCAGAACGCCCGAGTCACCAACACCAAGATACCTAGGATACCTAACCCAAGTACCTCGACCTCCAAGTCCTCTCCCCGGCTCGTTCCACTCCCCAGCTCAGGCACGGCTACGGACACACGAACACTCGGACACAGGGCTGCCGATCTCTTCGCTTCGAGAGTCCAGGCCGCCAACCGAAGAGACACTGCTGTATCTCAGCCCCTTGCCGCAGTCAGCGGTTTGATGTTGCGGGCACGACATGTTCGTGCAATGTGCGGCGACCAACGGGAGGCTCCGAGTTATCACATTCAACTATGCATACACATACCTCTACATCCGTTAATCCGACACACCCACCATCAGTTGACCCGTGAGCAGAGTCAGACTGCTGGGTTGCTGGACACGCATCCATCCCAACCCATCCGCCGCGCAAAGTACCACCATCATCACGCCGCGGCCGGCCTCCACCACGCAGCCCGAGCAAAACGGCGCCGACTTACCTTTCAGTCCAGTACTTGTCCAGGTACCCGGAAGCAAAGATATGGGTGGAGGTCGCACGCTACTGCTGCCGTCTTCCTCAAGAGGGGTTGGTTGTGGTTATGTTTAGGTCTGCTGCCTTGTTAGTCGCCGGGCGGTTGTTGGTTGGGGTACGACTACCAGCCGCAATGGCCTAGCAGAAGGTGAGGGGAGCTGACCATGTCATGACTACGAGGGAATTCAATGTTCCAGATCTGATATTAGAGGCTGGCTGGGCTGAGCGGTGGGGAGGCAAGTGCAGTTTTGTGAGGCACCGCTTCTTGACCTTTCCAGCTGCTGTCCCACTCAAACTGATTAAGGCGGCTCGCTTCTCTTGGCCCGCTCATCGGTGGCAAAAAAGCATCAACGGTTCGACCAGCCATGGTTCTCCGTTTCCCTCCACTCCTCCACTACTCCTCCACCACCCTTCCGCTTCCCCTCTCTGGCTGGCCAGGCTGCCAGGTAAAAGGCCCATGAGCCGGATCAGCATCATGGGTTTTAGTCCAGTCCGTCCTAGCCCAAGCTGACGCTGACAGTGGCAGACAGGGCCATGGGTCTCCCCGGATGCTGGATTCGCGCCGTCGCCTCGGGCAAAAGACAATTTCCCGTATTCTACATTATGTCCCGAGTACCGAGAACAATCAAGTACATGCAAACAATCCAACTCACATCCATCCTTCCAACGGCCTCGACAATCCGGTATCCAATGCCAGGCCTGGTCGACGGATCGTCAAATGGGCACACTCAGACTTCGGACACACCATGCTCGCTCTCTCCCGCTCATGTCTTTTACACGCCACCACTCGCATGCCCTGTCGCGACTGTCCCCACCCCGGACGATGCACGACACAGGAGGCCAAGGGAGGCTGGCGAATAGGATCTTTCTGCTGCAGGCACCAGATGGGCATCGAAGGAGAGAAAAAGCAACAAAATGGGGAGCTCAGTCCGAACCAAGCCTCTCGGGAATGAGCCATGGGGTTAGCCAGCAACAGTTCCCAGCCCGACCAGGACCAGGGGAACGGCGGCGGTGGAGGTGGTCGTCGAGTTGGTCGAGGTGGTTGAGGTGGCCGAGGGTGCTCAAGTGGCGATGCCGCCGGCAACTGCCAATCACCCTGGCCGTGGGAAGCCCTGAGGGTCCCTGAGTTGGTTCCGTGGTGGCACCTAGAGTACCACTTGCTGTCGCATTGGGGCATTCATGGGGCATCCATGGGGCCTCCATGGGGCACTCGTGAAGCATCGGTAGGGTCCACAGGAAGGGTCGAGGACGACACTCATGGGCCATGGCCGCCTGAGATGCCAAGAGCGCCGGAGGGCTGCATCCAGCGTCTCTGCTCCACCGAGCGCTTGTTCGATGCCAAGCCTAGACCAAGCATCTGCGTTCCCTCAACCACTCCCGGCCGGGTGCATCCTGGCCGCGGCTTGCGCCAGCATGTGTCTCGCCCATTATGGCCGCCATCCTAGCCTCGATGCCCTCCCAGAACCTCGATGGGCCCACAGCCATTTCGACGTCTAGACTCAGGCCGCCAGCCGAACCTCCACAGAGCGACAGAGCCACAGGGCCACGGAGCCACAGAGCCACTTCACGCCCCTGCGAACCCGACGGGTAGGGTGTCCATGGCCCTCAGCCCGTTCCGCCCAATGCCGCTTGTCTCCCAATTCATCCATCCGTCTCCAGAGGACCCTGGACTGTGGCTGTTTCGCCCACACTTTTAACCCGGTCCTCCATGTTTTGGTAATTGCCTTGTGCATTGTGCTCCATCGTACATACGGCCCAGGCCTTGCTACCCGAGGGTGTGGTGTGTGTTGACCCATGACCTCTGACTCCTGACCTCCAATACAACGTGCTACGTAGTAGTAACTCTTCAACTTCCATGGGTCCATTGCTCTCCCTCGAAATGTTTCTCAACTGCCGCTTCAAGCGTTCCATCTCCATTCTAGCGCTCACGCCCCGGCCTCATCTCACCCCGAACCACCGGTTCTGTCTCCCTCATTTCTGGACCCAATCAATATCAAGCCCCGATCGTGCCCAAGCCCGCCATGCAGATCATCTCCAGTTTTGATCGGCGCCATTCCTAAACCTGCAAAGCTCACGACGTCATGGGAGCTTGGAAAATCTCAGGCCCACGATCTCAATTGCCCGCCCCTGGTTTCCCGATGCCTTGGATACAGTGACCCATGACGATGGTTTGTCATGACGATGGTTTGTCAAGCCACTTCCTCGACATCACCGCCTCGACGTCACCACCACTGACGCAGGGTCCTTGACGATGAAGTCATTGCTCACTCACTCACACGAACGAAGCAGGGGTATTAATGGATTCGATTTGAGACATCTCAAACTAATGACCAACAGACATCTCACAAACTAGCCGCCTATCGCGAGTTGTCCTTCATCTTCCCGCACGTTGAACACGTCCACCACTGCCGAGCCATCTCCGTCCCGCAGAAACTGCACTGCCATGACTGTGGTGGCTTGGGCATCTCCGTCCGCGACGATTCTACCCGTCGTTGCTTTCTTGGAGGGCTCTGGGTGAGGTCAATGGTGGTGGCCTGTTGCCTTGAAGGCTCTGGCAGTTTGGGTGGACGAGCTCCCAATTTCTGCGACGTCCCTACGGATCGCTCCGTCCCGCACGCATCGCAAAAAAGGAAGGTTGCGGGATTATGCAGCGTGCAAGTCTCGCATGTCCAGTCCTGTACCTCGCCCGTTGCAGAAACATCACGCCGGTTCTCCGTACGATTGTCTCCACCAGAACCGTGTGCAACAGCCGGCGGCAATATCACAGTTCCTGCTCCTGTCGCTCTGGCCATTACTGACCCGCCTCCGTTGCCTGTGGGGTTGTCTGCCGTAGGCGGGATGTATGAGCTGCCATATTTGGCCGACTCGTCTTCTTGGACCAACTCCCAGAGGGCATTTGCGATGGCTGCTTCGTTGGCCTCGTCTTCTTCGGCTTGTGTCCGAAATCCATTCCGTGTTGCCGTATCTGCAATGCTTCGGATTTGAGAGTCGCTCAGGTTTTCGGTAGCACAGCCCTTGAGCGTTTGACTACGCCTCTCCACGGCGTCAGCAATGACCCGGCGGATATTCTCTCCGGGTCGCGGGGCGGCTCCTCCTAGCCTCTTGCCGCCGCCAGTTCCAATGGGCTGTACTCGGCGCTTCTCAGCGGCCTCCCGGGCCAGCCGGCGGGCCTCGCGTGGTGGCAGGCCTGCACCTCCCAATCGCCGGCCTTCCGAGAGGAAGCCCTCTCCAGTGTAGCCCTTGAGGAGCAAGCCTTGGTGCTCGTCCCGAAGTTGGTCCCAGAGCGCATGGAATTTCGCGTCGTGGGGGCCTTGCACGATATGGGCGAGCTCGTGAAGCATGGTATCAACGACACTCTCGATGGGCAAGAACTGATTTCGATCTCCAGGGTGCCTCAAGCGAAGACATATCTTTCTTCCCCGGTCGACATTGAGGCCTATCATTTCTGTTCAGTTTTGTGGAACGGCGAACCTGGAGATATAGACATACCAAGCAGGTTGGCTTGGTCGGGGTAGAACTCGGCAAGCTCCCCAACCTTCCAGTTCCGAGCTCGTATTATCGGCTTCACCATCGATGCTATCTTCTTCAGCGTGTGTAGGGCATCGCCGGCCCTGGGAAAGTTTGCCAGGTGCACATATGAAAGAACCAACGCATCGCGGTCGGCCATGCTTGATGGTTTGAGGTTGTTGAGATTATGGTACAATACGTGAAGGATGTGGATGCAACTTCTGCCCGGAACAAACCCGAAGCCAAGTCCTAGATGTCAAGATGATCGCGGTGAAGCCCAAGGTGAATAAATCTCAAGTCGGTGGCATTCCAGCGGTTTGTGGCAAGTTGCGCATTTACAATCTCCGGCCACGTCAAACGACTGGTGCCTTGCGCCGCGTTCGCCTTCCGAGGCGTAAGTTGATCAGTGTTGCCCTTGCAAGCTGACTGGGAATCAGACTAGAAATTTCCAAGTCCGTCCAGAAGCCGATGACTAATCTACACTTCGTCCCAACACCACAAACTCCGACGTTCCCATCCGCCTAAGTGAGCAGTCATATATCTGTAGCATGCTGGTAATTGGTGGTTATGTACATTATGAGTATCGAGAGGTTGATAGGCATCACCTGCCCTGAAATCCGAGTTATGAGTGCATTAGAGTACAGACTCCCTACATATTATCACGTCCAGTAAGGCTACTATGTCACGTTGTGATAAGTTATAGTTATCGATAATCTTTATTCGTTGTCCAATCCCAAGAGACTGTCGTGTTACCCATGTGTTTGATACAACGTCAAAACGACACAGCTTTTAGCAAACATAAACATGACAAGGAATCACTGAGGCTTCCGCGCCAATCCCCTCAGTCTCACATATGAAATCACCTCCCCTCCTCCAGGGTTCTTACATACCACTCTCAACACCTCAGCGCACTCCTTAATTGCTTCCTCCCTCTCCTCCGCTGGCACCGCATCCAAAAGCTGGCTCGCAAACAGCCTCACCCAGCCCTCTACGCCTCCAACATCTGCCTTAGTCGGCCGCCACTCACGCTCCGCCTTCTCGACGACAAAGCCCGCCTCTTCGAGCTGTGCAGTGATCCACACCTCGTCGGGGAAGAACCACGGATCCGCAGCCAGAGCGGCAGCCAGGCCGACGCGGCGAGTCACAGCCATGAGCACTGCGCCTCGCATCTCGGAGACGTTGGACTGGCCGCCCATCTCAAAGGCAAAGGTGCCGCCGGGGGCGAGCGACGCATAGACGCCCTTAAAGAAGTCGGTGCGAGTGGCCTCGGGGCGGAGGATCCAGTGCATGGCGGCGTTAGAGAAGGCCTTGGTGAAAGTGCCCTTTTGAAGCTCGGGCTTAGTAACGAGCTTGGTAGCGTCGAGAGCTATATGAGTGTAAGTTATGGCTCTCAAGAAGAGAGGAGGGAAATGGGACGGACTTTCAAAGGTGCTATTCTTCGAATCCTTGCACAGTTCACGCGCCGAGTCGATCATCGAGGCAGAACTATCAATTCCAAGCATTGATCCATTGCCCTGAGCCAAAATCTTTGCGAACTCGGCATTCAAAATTCCATCTATTATCATCGTCAGTTCAAACCGCAAATTCCATCAACCAAACTGATAAGGCAACTTACCACCGCAGCCAATGTCAATGAGGACATCATCCTTCTGGAGATCCAACCATTGAACGACCTTTCCAGCAAGCTTGGGCACGAATGATGCTACATTCTGGTACTCCTGTATTTGTGTGTAAGTCGTGGAGCTCTAGCTCAGCTCCGGGGCCGTGGATCCAAGATCCACCAGGGACACGTACACTCGAGGTCCAATGATCCTTTTCAGCAGCCATGATTGCAGAATTGAGCTCGTAGGGTTGTGATATTCGGGTATCTGTTGCTATTCTGCGAAATACGGGGGAATATTGCTGTTCCTTTATACCCCTGGAGCGATTACGGTCGATGTGCTGAGGGGAAGCTCGGTTTGATGCGGCCGCCGAGATCGGAGCGTATCCTTCGACCCCTTCAACACCAGAGATGAGCGCCCCGGTATCATTACATTTTACTTCATCCTGATTTGCTAACACAAAGGCTCCGGTTATATCGGCAATATTATCTTAACCTATTGATGCGGGATTCACCTTTTAAAGCCCACGTTCTCATCATAATGGAGTCGTGGTCCCTTTTAGCGTAGTTTGGCTCATGTCTAGATCCCATACGGAATCGTGAACGCAGCCTCACACACATCACCATGATTTCAAGCGGATAATGATATCACTTCTCTTCATAAACCATCGTTTAATCAATCTCCAGTACCGGGAAACTGTCGTCGCTTAGGGCATCCTCAACCCTCCGCATTATAGTCAACACTTTCTCCTCCTCCAAGCGTCGTCCCACGACCTGGATGCCCACGGGCAAGCCATGCATGGCTTTCGCATCATACAGCTTATAAGCGCCTTGAGCAACTCCATTTAGCTTATTTAGCTTGAAGTCGCTCGGTAATTGATCCTTGGCCTTGTCTACATGAGTAACTGGCAGAACTCCAGCCGAATAATCGAGCTATGACAGTAAGCGACATGTCAAGCTAGCAAGGAGGTGGCTGAACTTACCAAGTTGAAGAGAAAAGTGTATCCACAGCTACTCACTGCATCACGCATTCCTTTGTGCGGAATTGCAGGGGTTGCGTTGGGCGGAGCAATTAGGCAGTCGATATCGGATGCATCCCACCAGTCGAACCATCTCCGCTTGTAAGCCTCGCGCTTCGCATTGAGCTGCCAGATTTGGTGTCCCGTCTGGGGCTCCCAGCTTCTGAGAAGCTCTGCCCAGATGAGGTCTCTGCGGATGTATTTGACCCAGAGATAATGCAAATACTTGATAGGTCGGGCAAGCGTCATGTACCATCTCATCCTAGCCACGCCGCGGTCATTCCGTTCTCCCGAACGGAAGAAAGACATGACCGTCTCCATTCCATCACTATTTAGAAGGATGGACGCAAGACACAGGGCTTCGTATGGTGACGGAGGATCGATCTCCACTATCTCATGTCCAGCTTTCCGAAGAGCAGCTTCAGTGATTTCCAAGGCTCTCTTACAAGCAGGGCTAGGATCCACAACTCCGTCTGTGCGGAAGATGCCAATCCTTAGGTTCCTATGGGAATATTCTTGCTCAATCTCGGATCTCCAAGGGATGGGATGGCAAGAGTAGTCATAAGTCCACGGTCTCATCTTGATGAATGCTTGGGTAAAGTATGTCAAGTCGTCCAAGGTTCGGGCCATGGGACTATATACTGATGGCACGCCATCTTGCCCGGGCATGCTGGTGCACATTCCGGTCTTGAGCCATCGGCCTGTGGAGCATTTCAAAGAGTAAACTCCCGAGAAGTGGGCGGGACAGCGAACACTCCCAGCAACATCACTGCCAATGCCGATTCGACCGCCGAGAGCTAGGAGGGCGCCCTCGCCTCCGGTTGACCCGCCAGGCGTGTATTTGTTATTATATGGGTTGGAGCTTTGGCCCCACACGTCGTTGGATGACTCGAAACTGAGGAGTGTAATGGGGACGTTGGTTTTGACATAGGGGACTGCGCCAGCGTCCTTGAGTAGTCTTGTGGTTGCTCCATCAATTGGCTTAGCATTGCCCACATTAATGCTCATACCTACTGTGCTATCATAGCCGGCAACATCGACTGTATCCTTCAAGCTCACTGGAATGCCTGCCAAGGGTCCTTCGAGATTGATAGACCCGTCTCTAAGCCACCTTTCAGCATCCGAGATCATGATCTCTGTAAGGCAATTGGTCTTAGTGTGGGCTTTCAGGGCAACCTTGCCGTAAGTATTAAGATGGTCAATTGCCTTGTTAGGGTCCTCGTGTACATCTTGAACAAGTTCCTCAATGGATTTGTCGAGGATGTCTCGATCAAGGACACTAAATGGACCATGGTATGATCGAAGAGCCTTGATCCGAGTGGCACGTTGCTCTTGCTTGAATCGACTAACACATGTTAGTTCCGAGGGATGCCCATGCAGTTACGGGACCATATAGGAAAGCAGTACCAGTCTCGACGATGTTGTAGATACTCCATGAAAAACATAGCGGCATGTGGACCACAAATGGGGGAGTTACAGATGTAGCGAGGAAGCGTAAGTGGAAAGAAGAGGTTGAAGAAGTATATGATGAATAGAGCTAGTATAGAAGTTAGACCAGGTCACGAGGTATGAGATAACAGAGTTCCTCCGGGTGTTGAACTACCCGCGGGTAGCCGGGAGCTCTCTAGATTCCCCGCAGTGTCTTCATTCGGTTCGGGGAATCGAGGTGGCGTTGCTTCAGTGGGTCCCAATACTACGAAACGCTTCAGTAGATGAACAGTGTCTCTGTCATGACAAGACCTACACTTCTTGCCTGTAATGTATCTGTTTTGGAATTTCATAGTGCTAGCTGGAAGCATTGAAATGCTCTGCAGCGCTCTGTTTCCTAGTGGATGCATGACTATGCGGTGCTGCATGCACCTGATTGAACGCCCATGCAGCAGATGAGAGCTTCGCGCCAATGTGTGGATACCAGAATCGCCCACTTCTCAGCCATTCACTCATGAAACCAGCATAATAGCTCGCATACGATTCAATTCATATCCAATACACTTGATACTAATCTTATCCGATTTATTGCGCTTGAAACTAAATGAACTACGTGTGTAGAAGTATCTGTTCGTTATCCGGTACTTCAGGAACTGCCACATGTCATCTGCAGAGACGACGAACGCCAACGCCTGTCCCGATTCGCTGTCACATCGCCAACGCACATTTAATCGAGATGCAACTGTTCTTTTTACGTAGTAGTATCTACCTCGGCAATTCGGTCGAGTTACACTCGCGGCCACATTCCAAGATATTGTATTCGAATACCGGTTTATTACTGATGCGTATGAACCGCCATCTTGATGTACATCACATCGACAAGACCGAATTATCATGTATGAATCAACCCCCGGGCTTCCACCTAGGGCAACGCAACGGTGCACCGTAAGAGGCAGTCGAAGAAAAAGGAAAGCTTTGACGAAGGACTTTGTGGCCCATACTAAAAACGCGGGTCCTGTATCGAGCAGCATCTGCCAAGCTAGAGCAGCAGGCTCACCGCCAGTGATGCGCGCAATTGGGGTACTTCAGCAAATTTTCAGCGAGCCAGACGTTCCCCTCACGGGGTTATGAACGTATTTCCAAGACTCAGATGAGTTCTAGATATTATGTAGTATATACCTGCGACGATATGCTTTCGTTCATATGCTTTTACCGTCTTGAACCCCCTGTCCAGTCGATTGCCAGTCGATTGCCGGTGTTAGGTCGGTGGAGATTGGGAGCCAGTGACCGTCAGTGACCGCCAGTTCGCACGCAGCCCAACAGCTAAAAATACTTCACCCATACCTTGTAATCATAGTTTCCCATAGAATTATGCCGTTTAGTTTGCTACATAAAACCATTTCAAGGGTCGCAAAAACTCACTGAAGAAGATATTTTATCCAGTTCAAGCACAACCTCGGAGCCTTCATCCGAACATTAGGAGCTCGAAGGCGGGATGACAGCTGGGTGGTCCGTGCACGATAACCAGCGCGAACTCGGCAATCAGAGCTTCTCCACCATTAGCATCAAAGTCCAACACCGTCATATGGACCCAGCCCAACTTTCTTCCTTTTCTGCCATCCACCACACATCACCATGTCGGCGGACGACCACCTGTTCCAAGACGTGGTGAGTACTAACAAACCCCTCCATGGCCCTGCAAGCTAACAAGGCCGTTCCAGCTCTCCAGCATCAACGTGCACTTCCGTCACTACGCCGACGATGTTGCACAGTTCGTCGATTTGAACGTTGACCGAGCCGCCGATGTCGTCCGAGAAACGCTTGCCGCAACACCATGGATACCCGATATAATCAGGCCCACGGCCACCGTAAAACCTATGGTGACAGTTGTGGCGCTGTCGCGGTTCGAGAGGATACAGGGCTGGGTGGTTAGGCACAAGATCGTCACGGGCGTATTCATCGTCGTCTGCGGAACGGTCGCATTCCGAGCATACAGGACGAGTCAGTACATGTCCAAAAAGTTAAGGAGGGCAAAGAGGGCAAGGAACGGCGGCCGCGTCGAGGTTGTCGTTATCGCCGGGTCTCCAACACTGCCCTTGACCAAGTCCTTGTCTCTGGACATGGAGAGGCGAGGATTTATCGTCTATATCGTCTGCAACGCCGCCGAGGATGAGTCCATGGTCCATGCTTTGTCGAGACCCGACATCCGACCTCTCAGTATTGATACCACCGATGTGAGTTTTGACGGTGCCTGCAAGTATCCGTGGATGTGGCTAACCAGGGACCTAGCCTCCGAGTGCCGGCGCCGCTATCGAGCGATTCGCCCTCTTCCTCCAGTCACCACAGGCTCCTGGGGCCAAGATGAAGCCAAATCAACTGACGTTACAATCCGTTATTCTTATCCCTAGCCTCCACTATCAGACTTCACCTATCGCCACTATCCCACCCTCAAACTTCGCGAACCTCTTTTATACCCACCTGCTCCAGCCGATCCTCACAATCCAAGCATTCTTGCCCCTCCTCACATCCCGCCTGAACCCTGTCGGCGAGAAATGGGTGCCTCCAAAGGTCCTCGTGTTTACGCCTTCCATCATTTCATCCATTAACCCGCCTTTCCATGCTCCGGAAGCGACGGTGTGTTCGGCCCTGTCAGCCTTCACTGAAGTTCTCACCGCCGAGCTCCGCCCGCTTGACATCCCGGTCACCCACATGCAGCTAGGCACATTTGATTTCTCTAGCTTTGTGCCTTCCCGAGGGTCGCTCCCGCATCAGAATCTCGTTACCGCTGGAAACCCGGAGGATACCCTTGTCTGGCCGGACGGTGCTCGGCATGCGTATGGCCGGAATTTCGTCGCCCAAACGAGCTCTGCCATCTCTGGAGGCCGCATCGCCGGCCTTCGAGGCAGCTCGCTGCGACGCCTTCATAACACCGTCTTTGATGTCATCGACGGTACTATTACTGCCGAAACCGTACGGGTTGGCCTCGGATCCAGCGTCTACGGCTTTGTTGGCCGATGGGCACCCAGGAGCCTGGTTTCGTGGATGATGGGTATCCGTAAGGTGGATGAGCTGTCGACCTGGAAGACAAGCTCATGTGAAGGTTCGGAACGAGAAGATAACGAGCACGAGAACGAGAGCGAGAGTGGCGAGGCTCCGCAGGAGTTCATCGCCGTCCCCTCTGACCCTAACGTCTGGAACTCTGAAGCAGACGGCTCGGTGTGGACGCCCCAGCACTCTGACTCCTCCTGAGTCGAGTAAATCATAACGACCATTTTCATCATTGTTAACAGCATTTAATGATGGGGCATGTAAGAAAAAGGAACCACTCTGTTAATAGACGCCGTCACGACTCTACTTCTGGTTATATAATGTGTGAAACGCTTTCATATTCAACGTCTCGTCGAATGTCTTGCCTTGCTTCAACGCCATGTCTCACGGTGACAAAGCTCATGTGCATACGTGCCGTCCACTCCCAAGCCATTTTCCCATCCGAAATCCCATGAGGGTATCATAAATCTTAATACAGTCCCCAGAACGATCAATCCATCATCCTGAGTCTTTACATTAGTGTCCTCCCCTCCCGCGGTAGCGTCCCCTGCCGCCGCCGCCGCCGCCTCGCCATTTCCCTCCTCCCCTCACCACCACCACCACCACCACCACATC